>APFE031488912.1:0-61709 GCA_000404065.3 Pinus taeda
GCTAGGTATGGAGTTGTGCTTTCTTATACTTGTAGCAGATGTTGTTGACACTGGTGCTCCCATAGTCTCCTCCTCCTCTTCTTCCTGTGATTCCTCCTCGTGCTACTCCTCCCTTGAGTCCTCCTCCTCTTACTACCCCTCTACTAATGGCTCCTCCTCTAACCATGTAGGTGAATCCGCCAATATTGGAAGCTTAGAAGCCACCTTCCACTGAGATAATACATTAACATTGTATAATAAAATGGCATTTTCATCCATTGGTGTCCCTATTTGCTTCATCAAAGTCGGAGATTATAATGCACATACACTAAATGATTGAGGCATGAGAACTGAAACTTGTAAGTGTTCACAAAAAAATAATGGGTCTTCACTCTTAACAATTGAGGGTCATATATCAAAATTACAATAAATGTAATTGCTCAATTGAAGGTTGAAAATCAAAGTTATACTTGTTGTATTTTCTCAAATACACTCCAATTTTTCTCACATTCTCAAAAGCTATAGGTTTCACTCAAGATTCTTATGATGAATTTCTAGAAATTTAGTACACTTGCTCCATACCTTGTCCACCCAATATCTACAAGAAAATAAAGAAAGAAAAAACATAAAACATAATCAAACTTTAAAACAAAATGTAATTGAATTTAAAAAATCTAGATTTATAAATTATAATTACATTCTAAATTGAAAATTCTAATGAATCATGACTTGTCACTTACGTGGCATGAAGACGGTCCTTTCCTAAATAGCATCATCAACGCCAAATAGACCAACACAACCCTAATAAAATTGTATCTCGCAATGTAATTTTCTACAAAGCTTGGGATCAAGTACCATTGTATGAATATAGGAATCGATCCCTTTCATCACCTCACCATTAAAATCAAAGCCGCATTTGTATGAAAATGTCAGCATGAGGAAGAGTATTTCTGCATGAATGGGTTAGTGAAGCATCTATTTCCACCAACTATTAATTGCATCCCATCAAATCATCTCTTTATTAATCCCAACAAAACCTTTGTCTACATAATAAACATGAATGGCCTCCATGGCCTTATACATGGCCTCATATAAATAAGTCATTGCAGGCTTCTCCCCATCTACCAATCTCATAATATTTAGTTTAGATTCACTAACATAGCAAACTTCTTCCAATCCTTGCAAAAATGTACCAGTTTACACCATTTTTGCAATGTCTCTTCCATTGTGTCTCCTATTGTATGTAAAATCACCCCACTCATCTGAAACAAACATTTGCTTCAACTAAAATTAGCATCGAAGAAAAGATTGAAGATTAATAAAGTTGGTGGAAAAATGTGTGATTGCAAGATGTTGTAGCTACTTGTTTCTAGTGTATCGCCTCACAAGGCTAAGAACAAAATAATGGATATATATAAAATTGGGGATGCTTTGAGTCATGTCAATCACCTCGTTGAAGAAGGAGAGTTTCCCCAAATCCTCAAGAAACAAATCGATACAATGTGCTGCATATGGAGTGCATAACAATGTGTGATGACACTCCATAAGAATCCTACCCATAGCCACATAATTAGTTGCATTATCTATTATGACTTGGACCACATTCTGCACACCAATCGCCTTGACAAACCCATCTAACAACTCAAATATCCATGTTGGATATTTTATATATGCTAATACATCCATTGATTTAATAAATATCCTACCTTTCGGACAATGTACCAAGAAATTAGAAGGGTGATAACATTCATATATATATAACCAACAAACATCAGTATGTATCTAAAAACATCCCATGTATGTTTTAGCTCCACCAATCTTGAGTTGATGTCCTCCTTTAGTGATTAGCCTTTACAACTCCTCATATTTCACAACTTTGTACCCAAGGTCCACTATAACAATCACATCACACATTGGCTGCAAAAATGGATTGTTTTTGCTGATGTTGAGAGGTAAGTCACTCTAGAAAAGAAAACTCCCCATAACTTTGCCTCCTTGTTACTATTTTCTTTTTTAACAATTGATTTTATGGAAGGTTTTTCTCCATGTCCGGTTCGTGGAAAAAAAGAGAAGAAGATTACTTATCACTCTGAGTAACAATAGCACTAGCAGGTGATGTTGTGGAGCCTCTCCCACTAGAAACAAATCAAAAACAATATCCCGAAAGATACACCTCCATGTTCCACTTTGTTTCTTTCTGCCTCTTCATTCTTTCTGTATTTTTCATCAATTGCTTCAAGAACTTTTTTTATAAGCTCCAAACTAGATTACGTACAAATCCCAACATTATGTTTAGGGAGTCTAGCGAGATGATATTTCAATCGTGTAACCCCTCGTATCATCGTATCCCCCAACAATTTTGATGTTAGATATACCTAACTTGTCCCACCATCAGGTCTAGGGGCTTTCACATATTTGTAATGGATTAAACCAAACCTAGGGAACCAAAATAACAAAATATTGACATTAAACTCCCATTCAGAAAACATAACATGCACCTCATTTTTTTCTTTACTACATTATTTTAAATGAAAATTGACAATAAAAGTGTACATAACAAAGTTAAAAAAAAATGAAGTTTGATGTCCAAATATGGAGAAAACCCTTGCATTAGATCATGGGCATGAAAACCATACAAAATGGAAAAAAAATGTTTTCAAGCAAAGAGGCAAGGAAGCATAACCCTGAATATATGACAAGAAACATTAGCATAAGGGTTTTAAGAACATACTTGTTAATGAAAAAAATGGCGTTTGTCTAAATGTTTTTAAATCTTTAATCCACAAAAAAAAATGTTGGTAATAATAATGGTTGTTTGATCCTCAATACCTCCTTGAAAACTACAACAAATATCTGCATCTTCATTCCCCAAGACTAACAAAGAAATCTAAGCAAATAAAAGTAAAAAATTTGGTTTTTTAGTGGCAACCTAACTTGCATAGAGATATTTTTGATCATCATGTGATATTTTGCCAAAATATTGCTAATATTTCTGAAATATCATGATATTTTTTAAACCTAAAATGTCACGCTATTTATTTGGTGATATCTCGTTTTGCCGAAAATATCACAGTATTTCCTAATGTTAACCGTATCTCTGCTATATTATCAACAATGAGAAAAAAAATTGCAGATATCGAGTTCTTATCTAATAATGAAGATAAAGGCTACAATAAAAACATATAGATTCACTCGCCATTATCTACACGGGTAAAAAAAATATAGATCTCAATTTTTTATCTAATAATGAAAATAAAGGCTACAATAACAACATATATATTGAATCGCCATCCAAAATAAACGGTCTCTTTTTTTTTCTTTTCTTTTGTGTTATATTATGTTAGCAGCCAGCAAACAACTATAGATATGAATAATTATTTGTTCAAAGTAGTAATGTAAATAATCAAAGCGTGAGATATTTTATCAGTTTTATTTTTAAATTTAAGTAATCTGTAATATCGAAGGCTTTATTACTATTCTATTAATCTAGTTCATGAAGTAGTAGATAAATAGATATAAAAGAAATTATGCATTTTCCATCAAAATAGTAATACAATATTTGCTACACTTACCAAACCTTTATTAGTCTTATAGTAAAGAACATATCAGCCCGCTCTAATTATAATTTCGTATATTAACAAAAGCTTTATTTTTCAAAAGGAAAATCAATATTACTTTCTTTGAAAAAAAACTGTTACACATCTTGAAATAGATGAGAAGAAAATGGTATTTCATTAGGGAGAATCATTATTTTTCTTGTCATGGTTTCTACTGGGAAATCTGAGTTCAGATCAAATTATCTATCCTCGCCCTGACTTAATTACAAAGAGGTGGTACGTGAGCGAACATACATTAGCACAAGCCAAATATTCAACACAGATGGAAGTATGGTAAGTAATTGTGATAAAACACAACTGAAAGTCACAATCAACGATGCTTAGTAACTCAGTTTACATGTCCTCATATGAGATTGAGTCTAAATATATGTCTCGTAGTTAGAATTAAGTATGGGTTCAATCGTAAAATAATCTATCCCATATTGAAGTGAACAATTATCTTAATTAGCTGCAAAATTGAAATCGTGATTTAATTGAGGCTTGGTTTGGAGACACAATTAACGAGTATCATTTTGGTTAAACTACAAGATAAAAATGGTTAGATAGATCATATCATTGGTCCGGATGGAGGATCGCTACTAATGTATCAAGTTAAAGTTAAATATTTGTTAAAAGAGGAATACGAATTCAGGTTTCGAGGGTTTGAATCCCTAAGAGGGTGTGATTACATTTATAAAAAATATTTCTTATTTCTTTTAGGTGTGATTTTTTATAAGTAAAGCAATAAAGCAGTATGTTTCTATTCTTTAGGACTTGTTTATATCTAAATGCTTATATTAGTATGTGGTTGAATATTCTCTCAACAGAATAATTATGTGTCCAAAATAGTTCATCTAAGTTGAAACAACACTACATTTATTTATATAATGTAACAATAATTGATGAATTTCGTGTGTGATTAGTAAATTTAAATTTGTGGGCTAACTCTCATAGGGAGAGCCCACAGAAATATGGAGAGTAGAATTGTTTTTTTTGCAGTTTATGTTTTGTGTGTCCATCCTTTTCATGAGCAGCCTATGGAACTGCTATAGCTAACAGAGGGACTAACCAATCCAAACATATTGTTATTTTGGCAGTGTTGGTGATGGTAATGGAAATGGCCTCCAGTTCATACATAATCTATCACTTACATTCGGCGTGCCCTCCCATCAGACAGAATTATTTCAAATACATTGCATACATGTCCACTATACTTTCTTTTACAAGTGCATTGTTTCCCATATTTCCTCTTTGGTTTATTCCTTTCGTGTTGTGGTATATCTATTTTTTGAGGGTCGGTATGTGCAAAGCATTGTGCTGATTATTATCCATCTCTCCATTATGAACAATGGACTTACTATGATCCATTGTGATGTACCTCGGAAAAATGTGTAACTTATTATTCTTGGCATAATTGTGGGCATGGCTCTTTCCTTATGTTAAACGTGAAGCCTAATTAAAATTTTATGTGCTGACCTCACTGTCTTCAATCATCACTGACCTTCACCCATGCGAGCAATGGCAACCTACTACGCTATCATCTAAATCCACTGTGTAGTTATGTATTCTACATGACAGAATTGGAGAATTCTAGAGCTTCATTCATCTATAAATTTGTAATCTCTCCTATTCTTGAGCAATGTAAGCCAAGGAAAGGTTGTCCTGTAATGTACAAGATATATTATTGAAACAGGCACATATGTACCAAAAATGCTCATAAGTTTGATCTCTATGGGACGGCGGGATGGCGAAGTCTATTCCACAAGCTTTGGAAAAGGAGGCTGTAAAATTAGAAGAGGATCATTGGTCGTGGCCAGAGGATACAAGACAAGAAAATTATATACATTGAAGGAAATGATAGGAAAATCAGATTTCGTTGTTGTCACAAAAGAAGTAAATTTCACAGATCTATTGCATAAACGCTTGGGTCATATGAGCGAAAATGGCTTAAAAATACTTAGTAAAAATTTATTGCCAAGTTTGAAATCATATAATCTTGATCTTTTTTAGAATTGTATATATGATAGACAAATAAGGGTTTCATTCCTTAGAGGTGGAAAGAAAAATGTGTTACAATTGAAACACTCAGATGTGTTTGGGCCTATTAACATCAAGTCATTAGGAGGAGCATCATATTTTGTAACATTTATAGATGATGCATCTAGGAAGGTTTGGGCCTATCCTATGAAAATTAAAAGTGAAGTGTTTGTAATATTTAAAATATTCTATGTCTTTTTTTAAAGAAAGACTAACAACGTGCTCAATTGCTTGAGAACAGATAATTGTGGAGAATATTACTCAAATCCATTCAAGGAATATTATAATAGGGTTGGCATAAAGCATGAGAAGACTACGCTTGGTACTCCTCAACAAAATGGTGTCATATAAAGGATGACTCACACCATTATGTAAAAGGTGAGAAATATGTTGTTCAACTCTAGTTTGGATAAGCATTTTTGGGGGGAAGTTTTAACGACGACTTTCCATCTTATAAATCGATCTCCAAGTACAAACTTGGATGGAGGCATCCATGAAGAAGTTTGGACTTGTAAGAAGTTGAATTATTCTGATTTGAAAATCTTTGGATGTGAATGTTTTGTACATATTCCCAAAGAAAATAGAACTAAGCTAGATGATAAATCTATGAGATCTATTTCTGGGATATGTCAATCAAGAATTTGGTTATCGTCTATGGGATATAGTCAAACATAAAATTATTAGAGTCAGGGATGTTATATTTAATGAGTCTGAAATATTTAAGATTTCTATAAGCGAGGTGGAGGTAAAGAGAGTTATTGACTGGCTTAATGAGGAGCATGAAGACATCCCACCAATGCACGAAAATGGACATCAAATTTCGTAGTGGGAAGGAAAACAAGTGGGAAATGATGAACTCCAAGAAATTTTGTAGGAACCTTTATAGCATAATCAACCTAATAATGCACCACCACAGTTGGTTCATAGATCTTCTAGGCCTCATAAGAATTCAAAAAGGTATCCTCCTTCAAGATATATACTATTGAGTGATGAAGGTGACCTTTATTTTCTTCAAGAAGCTTGTAAAGTTGAGCACAATAGAGAATGGAAGAAAGAAATGGAAGAAGAAATGAGCTCTTTGATGGAAAATAAAACATGGAGGTTGGTAAAGCTCACAGAAGGTAGAAAGGCTCTAAAAACCAAATGGTTTTACAAGATTAAGCATGGAGATGATGAAAATATGGAGAGGTATAAAGAAAGGTTAATGGTGGAGGGATTTGCCCAAAAACAAGGTATTGACTTCACTGAGATTTTCTCACTTGTTGTCAAAATGTCATCCATTGAATTCATTCTTGGTCTTGTTGCTACTTTAGACTTAGAATGTGAATAGTTAGATGTAAGAACTACTTTCCTTCATAGTCAATTAGAAGAAGAAATTTATATGGAGAATCTAGAAGGCTTCATAGAAAAGGGTAAAGAATACCTTGTTCATAGGTTTAAGTATAGTGTCTATGGGTTGAAACATACACCTTAACAATGCTAAAAGAAATTTGATTCATTCTTGTTATAACATGGTTTTCACAAGTTGGAAGTTGACCATTGTGTATATATCAAGAGGTATGATCCAGGAGAGTATATCATATTATTTTTATATGTGGATGACATGTTGATTGTTTGGCATGATAAGAATATGGTCAATATGTTGAAGAATGATTTGGGAAGAAAATTTGCAATGAAGGATTTGGGTCCAACACAATAAATATTGGGCATGAGGATCATGCATGACAATAAAAATAAAATGTTGTGGTTGTCACAAGAAAAATACATCAAGAAGGTGCTTGAAAGGTTTAATATGAAGCATTCCAAGGTAGTTGCTACACTCCTTGTAGCCCACTTCAAGTTTAGTACTGATTATGTCCTAGTGATTTAAAGGAGAATGAAGAAATTAGAAATATTCCTTATGCTTCAGCAATTGGCATCCTGATGTATGGCATGGTATGTACACAACCAAAGATTGCATATTTAGTGGGAATAGTGAGAAGCTTCCTTCCCAATCGAGGAAAACAATATTGGCAAGCAGTAAAATGGATTTTGCGGTATCTCAAGGGTACTAGTCATTATTGTTTATCTTTTGGTCATAATGAGATTGTTCTTAGAGGATTTACATATGTAGATATGGATGGAAATATGGACACTAGAAATTTCACTATAGGTTATGTGTTAAGATTTTCAGGTGTAGTAGTATCTTGGGTGTCAAGGATACAAAGAATAGTAGCTCTCTCTATAACAGAGGCAGAATACATAACTGCAAGAGAGGCTTGTAAAGAGATGTTGAAGATGCAACAATTCCTAGGAGAGAAACAAATAAAACAAGACAAGAATGTGCTATTTATGATAGTCAAAGTGTCACTCACTTGGCTAAAAAACCAACATTTAGCTCAAAACCAAGCACATTGACTAAAGGTATCATTAGATATGGCATGTGTTGGAGGAAGGAAAATTATCCTTGGAAAAGATCCATCTAGATAAGAGCCTCATTGATATGATCAAAAATATTATACCAATACATAAGCATGAGTTATATAGAGGCATGGAAGGACTCTATGTGACTTGATTCAGGATTCTTCATTCGGCTTCAAGTGGGATAATGGTAAACGTGAGGATGAATTAAAGTTTTTGGTGTCGACCTCCCCATATTCAACATCATTGACCACCACCCACACCACTGATGCCAACCTACTACATCATCCTCTAATTCCACTATGAATTCATGTATTCCACATTACAAAATTAGAGAATTCTAGATCTTTCTTCATATATAAATTAGTAATCTCTCCTTCGCTTGAGCAATGTAAGCCAAGGCAAGGCTCTCCTATAATGAAAATTTTGAGTTTTATATTTTCATTCTTGATCTTTGTCTCATGTTCTCCATTTATGTTGTAGTGTCTCTTCTCTTTTGTTGTCTGTGCTCCTCTAATCCTATCACGTTCTCCTCCGGGGGGGGTGCGATAGTGGGTCCACTAATCCTAACTTTCATGATGATATTAACAAATTTATATGGTAAAATTGTGTTAGATTCTCTAAATGAAATCAAGTAGATAATTATGTGGAAATAAATGATCGATCTTTCCTGTTGTGAAGGATGTCAAGTCTCTTTATTGTGCACTCGAAATTCCTATTGTCATTGGTATTTTGGATGAACGTGTTGTATGAATTTGGGTTAAAGGTCCAGTATGAGTGGAATGGCCCTATATTAATGGACAAATTCTTATTTATACTTTTTAAGGGAAGAAAATGTCAAGAAATAAATTTTTGTCCCTGGCCAGGAAAATAGCAGAACAACCTTCGAGTTTTCATCAATTAATTTGTGCTCAGTGGCAACAAACTTATGGATATTCTCTACATTCATAATTTTATGATATTTTTTAGGCACCTCTCTATTGGGTACTTCTACATTGAAAAATCCATGGATCGTGAACGAAATTGGAAGGACAAGACTAAAGCTCACCTACATAAACAGAGTATCAACACCGTCATAGGATTAGGGGGCATGAAAATGAAGATATCGAGGGTGAATGGAGTGCAAAATACATTAGTACATTGAGTGTGGAGGCGTGGATTCTAATCAAAATAGTCACAGCCTGTGGGTGCTATCATGACTAAGGTTAAATTCGAGAAATGCAGCAAAATGGTAGTAAATGGGATAAATGCTTGTGGTTGAATGGAAAAGTTTCCATGAGTTTAGAAACTGACACAGGAGGAGAATTTTGGCTTTAGTTGTATGGTTATTTGTTGAGGTATGGATTTGTTTTTCAAAATTATGTGGAGTTTTTATTTTAGACATATTGATTCTGGTCAACTCAATATGTTAGAGAGCATTTGTTATAATTAATTAGTCTAACAACTCTTATGTGAAGAATAGAAACTCTTAGATAAAGATTGAACTAAGATGAAATATCAAAGCACATAGATGTGGAGGATCATATATCTATCATACATGTCTGTTACTATCTCTTAGCTATACAGAGAAAACAAAATAGTAAGGAAACAAAGTAGAGATAGTGTGTTAAGCATGTCTATGATGTTGTAGTGGTCCTTAAAAAAATTGTAATAGTATCTACCCAAGTCAGTAATTGTGATGTAAGTGTACTCCCTAAAGTTCATACTCATCTTAAAACACTTTGTAAATTTAGGTTTGTGGTAATCCAGTGACCACTTTGTAGTGTTAGGTTATGCTAATATAGAAACCATTTATGAGAGTGAAGTGGGAATGATTATTGTAGCATGGTTGAGGGTCGACTGAAAAAGCTTGTAGCATGGTGGAGGGTCAATTGACAAAAACCTAAGAATGGTTTAGAGAAAGAAGATTAAACCTTCATGATTATGGGTTAACCGAGAAAATGTAGGTTGATAATGATGGAGGGGGACTTACAGGTATCAGTATAGGTATGCAGATATAATGGTCGACTAAACCATATAAACTAAGCACATCCTAGTAGGGTGGTGGTTGCAACATTTGGGTACCCATACATTCTGGTGGATGGTTTTTCCTTTATATGGATGTCGACATATTTTTTTATCATGTTTGTAAACACCAAGTTGCACTATATCTAGAGTTACTGATTGAGATCAAGACAAGTAGTCATTAATGGGGAGACTTAGAAAAAATAATAATTCCTACTTGTCTTAGGTGTGATTATTTATAAGTAAAGGAGTTTGTTTCTCTTATTTGAGAGTTTTTTAGATCTAAATGATTCCTGGGTGGTGTGTGGTTGACATATTCTCTTAACCAAGTGGTTGTGTGTCGAAGGTAGTTTCCCTATCTTGACACAACCCAAGATGTTTGTATATGTAACATTAATCGATTAATTTAATGTGTGATCAGTAATTTAAATATTACCATGGAAAAACAAATATTTTTAAGATAGTTAAACATATTTGATATTTGTTAAGTTTCATTGAGAAATTGCAATATTTTATCTTCATTTAAGATGCTATATGATAATATTATGATATTGATTTTTTTAATATTTTTATGAAATACAATATTTAGAACTTAAGTAATAATTAACTATTCATTAATCATCATATTTATAAAGTAAATTTTAGATTTATAAGTCACAACTTTTAAATATCTTCAAGACCAACCCTATCATTTAAAAGGTTTAACCTGTTACCTTATTCTAGATAGTGACACCCTTCGGTGCAAATATTGAAGCAAATATTATGTGAAGAAGAGAAACACTTAGATAAATATTGAAACAAAGATGAAATACCAAAGCACCTACATGTAAAAAACTAGAGGAACATCATATACCTGTCATACATGTGTGTTATTATCTCTTGTGTTATACAAAGGAAACAAAAGTCGTAAGGCAACAAAGTAGAGATGGTCGACACTATTATGTGGTGTGTTAAGAATTTATATGATGTTTTGTAATGGTCATTTGTTGTAAGTGCATAGATGGAGCACGAAATTTGATGAAGATTGGAATAAATATTACTGATGTGATGATATGGTCACATGATAATTCTAGGAGAAATTTACATGTTTTTGTAAGAAATTGTAGATATTTACATTATGAAGTGAGCTTGTTTTAGAGAAAATTGGAGGAAATATTTTCTAATGTAAATATAGTTTTAGTTTCCCTTATTTTGTGGATAAGGGGAAACGATTCATCACTTGTGAGACTTGGTTGTCACACATTAGCTTTATTTTTAAAGAAAAGAGTTTTTGGAAAGGAGAGGCAACAAAAGAGGAGAAGAGAAGAGAAGCTCCATAGAAAGAAGACGAGATAGAGGTAGAAACAAGCCTTCGATTGATATGTCCACATTGTATATATGGCCAAGTTTAATGTATATTTGGATTCGATCAATGAACAACATGTTTATCTGCCTCTATATTTGTAAAAATATTTGTCTCTATATCGTAAGTGAAGTTGTTGATATTTGGGAAAAAATGATTTCTATCTATAAGCTATTGTCAATCACATTCTATTCCTATGTGTTTTTGTATTCAAAATTCTGCACTTGTTTAGTCATTTTTCATTAATAAATTGAGCTTGAAAGCTTTTATCATTGTGTTTTTTCATTTGTATTTTAATTCATGTTGTGAAGTATGTATAGGAATGTGTGTTGTGATTGACAACATGTGATAACCCAATTCACATGGCCTGTGATAGGGGTAACACACTAAATGGGTTTTGAGCACTAATATTGGAATATGATATGATTTGTTTGGTTCCCCTGAGGTTAGTAATAATGCACTTGAGACTTAAGAAAGTAATCCTATATTTTATAGTTTATATTAGCATTGTTGAGTCATTGTAGTTATAGGGTGCCTCGATTTGGATAAAACTGAAGCACCTTGTTTTGTTTAAATGTTGTTAAAACCCTTTCTTATTTGTTCCTAAATGGTAAGTTCAAGGTAGATTTGAAAACTATGATATGATTCAACCTCCTAGATGGCATTAAGGAAATGGATTCACCGCTATAAGACCTTACTAACTTCCCTCAGGTGAAACACAACCTCCAGGAGTAACCATACTCCTCTTGGTGACCAACCTCTCAAAAATATCACATTTTACCTGATCTAGTGCCCCAGTATCTTCCTAGCCAAGGCCTCCATGCAAATATGGGTTCCTAGTTTCTCCCATCGTCATGCATCATTGGTAGTGTGGCCTTTTTCTAATAGTGTTGTGCTAGTTATTATGAGTATTAATACTAATTTCCAAGGTTGGGGATTAGCCTCTTCTCCAAAATATATGAAACTTCCATAACTCATAAAATACATGAAGACAATGCTCGTAGACAGAAAAACAGAACCGAGACTTGAAATGCAAATGGAAAAGCTAGGCTAAAATCATGGCTATCTACAAATGGCTATCTGCAAATGGCAAGGCTAGGCTAAAATAAACTATCAAATCCCTACAAAATCCATGCCAATGAAAACAATAGAACCATATACCAACATGCACCTACCATGCATGTCAAAAGAAACTAGGATCTCACACATGAAATTTGTTACCTATAAATATTCCCATTGAAGCTGCTTGATCCTTTCCTTCCTTTACTTTCCTTGTGCTTCTTTGCTTTTCCTTTCCTTTCCTTTCCTTTTCCTATAATTTCCTTTCTTTCTTACTTTCACTCTCATTTGGGTGCTTTCTCCTCTTTGAGACAAATTCTAAAACTAAAGTGACAAAATGATGACAAAAAGATACCAACGAATGCTATACGGTTTTTTTACTGACGAGCCTCTAATTTCTTAAATTTTCCATTATTCACCTTCATTTTCCCCGTCACATGTACCCTATGACCTTTCACCTTCCTTTTCTGCTAATTTCCATTATTTTCATCAATAATGTGCCAAAAAAAAATATTTTCATTTTCAAATGCTTATCCATTTCCTTTTCCAATTTCCCCTTAGCCATAAAACACAACAAGTGATCCCCACTAGGATATTTTTTCCAACATTCAACTTGGAATAAGTGTCCCTTTTCCATGGTCTTATTCTACCTTTATTAACTTTTATTGCATGAAATTTTAACCCAGGATTGTTATAGACGCCTCCCCCTTAAGGGAACATCATCCTCGGTTATAAACCACACCTAGACCTAGAAAAACTACTGAAGAGAAAATAATAATGCCTATGGAGTTTATGACTCAAATCGCTGTAGTATTTACAACAACATCATGCTAAGAAGAAAAACCATAATATAAAACATGACAACATGACAAGAATACCGCTTATGAGAGCTTTATAACTTTGCTCATTGTTGTATTTATGATTGAAACCGTACATAAACATGTAAAAATAATAGGAGTCATTTTCCTTCACCAGAAAACAATGAAGGATACATAATCCACATCTTATCAGCCATCTCCCAAATTCTAGCTTCATTGGGCCCAAGTACTTCTAGTGCACTTTAACCTGCTCGAGTTGTCTATTTTGGATCATGCGATGCTTCCGTTGTAATATGAAATGGGGTCCTAGCTAGACTTCTCCTTCCTTATCCACCTGCAATACAAACCAATCAATAAGACGATCAACATCCCTTAGATTTATTTTAAGCGATGAAGCATGAAAAAAATCAAGGAATTTCACTATCGGAGGCAATGAAATTATGTATGCCACTAATCCAATTATCTCAAGGGTATCAAAATTCCCACAATACCATGGTGCCAACTTAGCACATAATCCAATCCTTAAGGAAATCTTCTTTGGCTTGATGCACAAATACACATGATCCCCAACCTGAAACTCATTAAATTCCCTGTCTTGGTCTGCATAGCTTTTCTTACTGCCCTATGCTACCTTTAGATTCTTCTTTAAATTTGTATTTCTTGTTCCATGTTTGCTAACATATCCCATCCAATAAGTACCCTTTTTTTTGGATCACTCGAGCTGATTGGAATGTTACAACTCTTCTCATACAATGCAACAAATGGAATCATCCTTAGTGACTCATGAGAATAATTTCTAGAAGAAAAATAAACTAATTGAACGTAATACTTCCATCTCCTCTACAAATGCATGACATAAATAGTCAACATATCCTCCACGATCTTGTTAACCCTCAATGTCTTTCCATCTGTATGTGGATGATAAGTTGTGCCGAAGGCCAACTCTATCCCAAATCCTACAAACAACGCCTTCCAAAACTTGGAAGTGAACTTGGAATCCCTATCTGACCCGATATATTTCATAACATGATACAATCTCACAATCTCCCTCATGAATACCTGTGCTACCTCACTAGTTGAATATGTAGTCTTCACTAGAATGAAGGTAGCTACCTTGCTCAAATTGAATAGCACAACCATGACAGAATCATGCTACATCAATTTCCTTGGAAGACCTATAGTGAATTCCATGTAAATAACCTCGCATTTCCACTCTAGAATCAAAATCGCTGAAGCAACCAACATGGAATATCACACTCTACTTTGACAATCTAACAATTCAAACATCCTACCAGGAACTAAGCAACTTCCTTATTTAGATTCATCCAGTAGTTTAGCTTGATTATTGCTGTCAACGTCCTTTGATATCCTATGTGACCTAAATATGGTTTTATTTAAAACCCCGTCAATATAAGATTCTTGAGTTAACTATCATCTGACACATAGATCATGTCCCTAAATCTCACCAAGACATCTTATTTAAGATAATAATCCACATAATCATCACCTGTACCCTATTGTAACCTTAGAATAACCTCCTTGTACCTATCATATTTCTATCTTGTGTGTAAGATATGATCCTAAAAATCTATTCCATATGAGCTCACTACTCCAACATGGTTCAGATGCACTTTCCTACTGAGAGCATCTGTAATATTGTTCTCCTTGCTCTTGATGTATCTAATCTCAATGTCAAACTCACTAAGAGATGCCAACCATGTATATCGCCTAGCATTAAAATTCGGTTGTTCAAACAAAGATCTTAGTTGACTGTGATCACTCATCAACACAAACATCATGCTATGAAGATAATTTCTCCACATCTTTAAGGCATGAATAATGTAGGCCAACTCAATATCATGAGTCACATAGTATTATTGGTGCTCATTCATCTTCTTGGAATCATATCATATCATGTGTCCCTCCTACATAAGGACTCCACCAAGCCCTCTCTTAGAAACATCTGTACATACTACAAACTCTTTATCTGAATCTGCAATCTTTAACGCTAGAGCATTTGTCAACAACTACTTCAACTACTCAAAATTGGCTATACACTCATGTGTCTATTCAAACATCTTACCTATCCTTTGCAAGGATGTAATACGATATGTAATGTGTGGGAATTTATTGATGAACCTCCTGTAGTAACATGTTAAGCCCGTGAATTATCTAACTTCTTCCACATTTCTAGGACCTGCCAATCCATGGTAGCCTTTATCTTCTCCGGATCTACTCCTATGCTATTATTGGTAACAAAACGTCCCAAGTAGTGTACTTTTGTCTCAAATAGATTTCACTTGCTAATATTATCATACAACTGATGCTCTTTTAGCAATCTCAACACTACTGCTAAATGATCAGCATTCTCTTCCTCGTTATTAAAATTTATCAAGATGTCATCAATGAATGTAATAAAAAACTTCTCTAGATAAGGACACAACAAACTATTCATCAAACATGTAAAGCTATATGGAGAATTAGTCAAAATGAATGGAGCTACAACAAACTCATAATTCCCATACATGGTCCTAAAGGTAGTCAGGTAGATATGTTCTTCTTTTCTATATACTTGATCGTATCCCAATTGCAGATCTATTATTGAGGACAATGCTACTCCATTGAACTGATCAAACACGATGTTAATTCTCAACAATGTATACATGTTCTTGATTATCTCCTTGTTCAGCTACAATGCACAATCTAAGAGTACCATCCTTCTTCTTCACGAACAATACTGGTGCACCCCAAAGTGATAAACTTGGTCTAATGTATCCCCTATCAATCATTTCCTTCAACTACAACTTCCACTCTACTATCTACAGAGTGCTCATCGTATAAGTTTCCTTTGGTGTTAGTGCTGTCCCTGGCACCAAGTCAATAGAAAAGTATACTTCCCTATGCAAAGGCAAATCTGCAGTCTCTGTTAGTAACACATCATGAAATTAATCCAATATAGGGTACCTCTTGAATAATTTTTCATCCTCAACATCCTTAGCCTTATCACTGGAAATATGAATTCCAAACACCATTTTCTACAATTGTGCTTAGCTTGCATAGTTATGGCCATCCTCACTGATGTATGCTTCTGCTTCCACTGCAAGATTTTATTCTCTCGATTATGATATAGGAACTCAATATCCTTTTTTAGAGAAATCTTCTTTGGTCTTGTGAAGATATAGCTAATCCATACCCAAAAACATACTATACGATCTGAATAGAAGTACATTCAAATGTGTTAGTGCAGGCATACCATTTAACTCAAGTGCATAAGCTCTTACCCAGTGATGAACTCTCTTCTTCGTACATGTAGCCAATTTCACCAACCAAGTCTTTGCATGCACTTCTTTTCTCAAGCCACACTTATCCACCGGGTCCATATTAACATAACTATAATTAGATCTATGATCAATCAAAATAGAAATAACTTGATCACAAATCTTATTGTCCTTATCAATGAGAGATGCCTAGTGATCTACCTTCCTATTTTACATAGGCACATAAATCTGAGGAATACTATGACCAACATCCCCAACTGTTTACACCTCCTGAGCACTATAGATCTGAAGCCTACCTCTCTAGAACAATGGACAATCCTTCTTACGATGATCTTTTCCACATGTCCAACACTTCAACAATGCTCTACTCTCACCTCTCTTCTATAGGCTGTGACATGTGTCCCTTCTCAACTATGATGAATTTCTTATAAGGAGCAACATTTTCTTACTCACCTCCATCTTGATGTATTTCTCGTTTTGATGGACATTTTAGTTTTACTTTCTCATTTCCCTTCAACTCACGTTTAAGCTAAGCTTTTCACTTGGACTATGCATAACAATGATTCAATTTAAAGATGGATTCCTCTAATGATCTAGGCTCATCAAAGTCCGTCTAGTTTCTATACGTTGCTGGAAATCCACTGATGAATCTCTCAATCTTAGCCTTCACCTCCTTGAGGTATGGTACATACCTCTACAACTCCAAGAATCTGCTATTATACTCATCGTTTTCAATAGAACCCATCTGTAGCTAAGAAAATTCCTTAGCTTCATCATCATAGTACCTCTTTGATATGTACTTCTTCTTGAATATCTTCTAAAACTCTTCCCAAATAAATTCATCCTCCTAAATCCCTTTGAAATTCTTTACATCCTCCCACCAGAAATATTCTTTCCCTTTAAGATTGAAAGTGGCTATCTTATCTTTCATGTTCTCTGAATATTTGTGCAATTTAAAGAATTTATTAATGCCAAGAAACCATGCCTCTTAATCTTCTCACTTCTTCATTTCTCCATCAAATGTAGGAGGCTTGAATTTCTTGAACTCCTCAAGGAAATACTCGCCTGTCCTGTAAGGATGACAATGGTGATGACTACAATGATGTCTTTGTAATAGTGGCTACAACCACACTCCAACGTTTTTCTTAGCTTCTCTTTCAAGCCTCCCTACCAATGATCCTTAGAAACATGTCTTGCACTATGAAGTACATAGGATTCAATTGAGTTTTAGTGGCTCAACAGCCTATGCATGTCAACTTGTTTGTCTCCCACCCATAGGCTGTCATCCCAGACTAAGTCAACTTTCTGGCTGAGATGTTACCTCTAGAAATTGTGCAATTCTAGTGGGGAACCATCCTTTCCTTCAAAAATTGTGCAATCCTACTAGGATGCCTACTAGACTCCAAAACTGTGTAATTTAGCCAAGAAACCCTCCATCAAGAAATTGCATAATCTAACCCAACAATGGGTTTAGCTCAAAAATTTCACAACTCTCAGAGGTAGTGACATGGTAACCCCAGAAATTGTGCAATGGCTAAGGGAAAGAAAACCCTGCTCTACCCAGAGATTGTGCAAATCCCTTTCCTCGGCTTGTAGATTGTTGCATGTGCCTTCAAGTTGACCGGTCCCCTCCGGGACTGAGTTATCCTGATTTTCATGCATGGGATACTTTTCCCAAAATAGAAAAAGGAAACATGCAAAAGGAATCCTTGGATTTTAGGAATCTATTTTAGCAGTAGGAGGTTACATGCAAAGATCGTATAGAAACCTCCCACCAACTGTCGCTTTTTCCTATATTTGTGGCATGCGCATTGTAACCTCGATTTTATAAAAATTCATTTACCAGAAACTACAGAGCTCATCCCTCACATCGACCTTGAAAATCTAACATCCCACATCGCATCTAGGAGTCTTCGGAACATTTAACTCAATTGTCTCAAGGTAAGTCTATTTTTCATGTCTTCTACTATGTTTATGTCGCTTTTTGTATTTCACTTTGTATGAGTGTTGTCTTTTAGATTTCAATGAATGCTTATTTCCATTTTGACGCATGGTATCTTGTATAATAATTATTTCAGTTTTTCTTTTCATCTAATTGCACTTGCTTGCATGACATTTTTTTTGCACTAACAGTCATCATTGCAGCAACTCGCTTCACACACATGCTCACTTTCCTGCTTTCTAAAATCTTTCACTCATTGTTTTCATGCATGATCATTCACTCTTGCTTACACTCAATCGCACCATGAATCCAAACATTTTCATGTTTTTAGTCACCTGTCAGCATGTTTGGGCTACCTTTATGGAGACTTTGCCTTACCTGGAAAACATTGCACATTTCTAGAAGTAAAGGATAAACTTTCCCTCCATAAACTGCGCAAACCTTCATAACACTGACCTCTAAGGTTTCTCTTTACAATTCTGGGAGGTAATGCCCTAATGACCTAGAAAATTGTGTAATGTAGTCCTTGGGCTTGCATGTCACTGCTGATTGAAATTGCACATTGTACAGTTTTGGCAGTCAGTCTCCCGCCCTCCCAGTGAAAATTGAGCAATCTTCACAATCAATCACACAGGTATGTTGGATGAAAGCCCTCCATTTTGTTTTCATTTTTAGCTGACAGATTTCTCACCATGAGAATTGCTATGTCTCCAGGTATCACAGGTGTTCGTCTACCTCTTAGCATAATAGGTACAATGGCCTCCACGGTAGCAGAGTCGAAGGACACCTTTGAGAGCGCAACCAGAGATACAGTTGAGAAAGTGTCTATGAGCTTTCTTATCTATGAAGAGACTAAGCCATTCATAAACAAGGATATCAAGATGAAATGTCAACAAAATCATAGCAAGAAGCACCATTAGCAGTACCAGAGGGCCGCAGACTTGCGCGCGACAAATGTAAGCAGAAGGTTATCGACAATGTAGAGGAGGAATAAACCTTCAACCTCAAAGAAGATCCACTCATGATGAAATAAATTTGGAGACTAAGGTTATGAGGCAACAACATGACAAGAGGATTGTGCAAAGGAGGAGAGAAAAATAGAGAAGGAGTTGCAGAAGCTGAAGCGGCAACTCAAAGAAGAAGAAGAGTTGCATAGATGAGAGAAGCAAGTGTAGGAGGAACACATAGAGTAGGAGGAAAAACATGCAGAGACTGATCAAATTGCTCCCATGCAAGATATAGACCCATCCCAGAAGCTAGCATAGAGCATAAAAGGTGAGCATTCTTGTCGATCACATGCGTGGATGTTCAGGAGCGTGTATGCACACATTTGATCCCATCCATTAGGACATTAATAGAGGTGAAGATAAAGAACCAAGTCCAACTCGAGTTGGACATGTACTTCAAGGAGTTGATGCACATAGCCACCAATACACACTTGAAGATCAACACATACACTATGCAGCAGTATGTTGTTGGTCCGACTACATTAAATACTGTGATGCCAAATCAATGTACCGGATGCAATGGAGGTAAGAGTTCACTTTTAGCGGGATGTCACCATTGAGCACGCAGACACCACCACGATCTACCAATATTGGCATCAGTTCACCACCATTGATCATTATGAGGATGTCGAATATTTGGTCTTCCCACAACTCTTCGAGTCTTAGTGATACCTTGCATGGCTTGCTCAAGCCTATTTTGTCTCACATGGGTACATATATAGATTGTAATGTAACATATTTTAAAAGTGAAACACTAAGTGTCGATGGTCAAATGTAACAGTCATGTAGTAGTTGAAGAATCATTAGGGTAGGTGGAAAGTCATAAAGGGGAGTGTCAAGGGCCACCCCGCCCTTTGTTATTTTTAGAACCTCATAAATCATTATACAGGATTTTGGGAGCCAGGATTCCTATAGGTATATCTTAGAGAAAGCTTTGATTGTATTGTAACAAGCCTTGGCTTCTACATAGTGCAGAGCTACTATATCTCTTTGGAGGAGCAAGAGGCAATGAGTGTAATGTTCCATTGTCGGGACTAGTATTTGAACATGGTTGTATCATATGATTGGATATTTCACTCTGAATATAAGAGAGGCCACACATTTCATGCATATGTTGTTATTGTATTTCAGTTGCTTTAGTTACTCTAATGATATTTGTAGTTTTTTTCTTACGCATGTATGTATGAATCTTACTGAGATGTGCTATTGGTTTAACCATCACTGTGGATCAATGGTTTCCATGGTTTTGAGCTGGTGATGTATCTTTTCTCGTGTGTTCCCTTTCAAATTGCGTGTTTTAACAAGTTTCTAAGGGGTGCACACATTCCCTTTCCCTTGTGTTAGAACATTTCATGCACCTTACCTGGCTTGCTGCGTTCATCACACCCTTGCTACCAACAAGGAAATCTTGCTTGCCTCTATTAGCAACCACGATCAAGGCGATACCATATGAATCATCGCTGGGACTCCTACACCAAATGGTTTGAGGTTTAGTTGGGACTTTTTACCAGGGAGATCCCAGAACCTATTGGTGGCTCCAACACCATCAATATTTTGGTGCCAGAATAAGGGCAAGATGATAAAATGAGTCCTCACATATGTTTTGGATCTCTGCATATTTATCATGACTAACTTCAGAGTTCATCTTGCAGAGTGCATATCATATGGAAGTGCCTTTGAATTCTAGAAGAGCTCTAGGATAGCTTGTCACATAAAACATATGATGGTGGAGGCTACGTAGCCTTGGTTAGGCATGTGGTTAGTGTTGTAGGATCATGTGAAATGCATGAAATATTTGAAGATTACATGACCTGCACATTGTTCTTCTACATGCTTCGAGGGCACCCAGTGCATTGGTGTGCCACACTATCCAAAAAATATATTCATTCTATTCCTCATCTAGTCATAGAGCTAGATCGTGCATTCAATAATTTGTACCATAAAGCACTCAATGAGGAAATTATTAAATTATAGAAAGCACCTGATGAATCTGTTGAACAATTTTACATGCACTTTCATAATCTTGCATACCGATTTCCCAAAGATGAAATTGATTGGGAATTTATCGATGGAATATTTGAGTATCCTCTTCACATATATGATAATATGCAACTCTTGAAATCATTCAAATCCCACTAAACATACTCCAATGATGTATCTATGTAATCCCAGGTAGGTACAGTTGTTGTCACAATTGACTGTTTGCCTTCACCTCATCATACAACATGAACATACATCTGCTAAACTATCACATACTTCCACCCCATCTACTCTTGATATCTGCATAGATTTTATTTGGAAGTCTATTGGTTGTCATGTCAATTCGTTCCCTCAACCTCCATTCCCATGTTCTGTCGATCCTCTAGATTGTATTGTATTGTTTTCTTCCATTTTGGACTCACAATTGTTGTGAATGAGGATCAAGCTATTGACAGAGTCAGTGTTGTGTAGCCAACCTTCACTATCATTCATGATGAGTGTGTGTGGGAATCTAATGAAGAACACGTGGTGAAGGATGATTCACTTCTGTCCGTGCCTCATCTCCTTTATCCTGACATCACTTGTGATTCTACCACTATTAATTTCCCCTGTGAAAAATCATTTCTAGTTGTTTCTGCTTTCGATTGTTCAGAGGACACATCAGATGTTAGTCTGTCATTACATTGTGGAGAGGACACATATTCTGCTAAAAATCCATCCAATCTATCATCTATCATTTGTGAAAACATAGAGGGTGAACATGCTTTCTTTCCATCTGCTCTTCTACACGATTCATCAAATCATGAGGATGCAGGCAAACATCCAAAATTTTTTGATCGTAGTTATCATGATATTTTTACTTCTTTATTCAATCACGATGTTGATTCACTCGTTGTTTATTTGTTTGAGCCACTAGTCCCTGATGATCTACCCATCGATGAAGTCAAAACCCCCTATGCTATCAAGGCACTTCAGCCCAAGCTAATCATTATATCAGGCCCTCATTGTCTTGAGGTTTATTTCACATTCGATCAGGAAATTGTTGAAACACACAAGGCTCCTCATCACTCTCTTCTTTGCATTGAAGATCAACCAAACACCCATATTTCACTTCCTGCACATGAATTACATGATCCCATCCCTCTTGCATTGGAAGAAGCTTACACAACAAGGAAATTTGCATGCTGTAAGTGGTCTACCTTTCTCGTGTTTTCTTGGATGTCACAATCAAGAGAATGTGTATGCTTAACATCTGCATGTAGTATATCACAACACCATGTCAAGTCCACAGAGTGCATGTCATGCGCTTTCGCTCATTTCTTTTTTGTGGATGCACTTAACCCTGAGGTTTGTTTGTCTTCATCGTTATATCTTTCATGTCTACTGTTTTGCATGACTTCGTTATTCCTGAACCATGCCTTCACCAACATCGGTCAACGAATGCACCGGTGGCTACATTAGAAGTATCAAGTTACATGAGCGGACCCATGCATCATTAACTTAGGAGTAGGAGTAGTGTTTGCTTCTTGTCTTGTTTTCTTTCAAGCATGTTTGCTTATTACCTTATGTCTTTGTTGCCTTCCTTCTTGTTTGCTTACTCACTTTGTGTTTGCATTTCGCTTCTGCTCTTCTATATTTTAGTGGTGGGTTTTCTTGTTTACATTTGTTGGTTAGTTTCACATGAAACTGTGTGCAACTATTGAAACAAGTGAGGGTAAATTGCAAGAGGAAGTGTGCAGTTATCAATACTTGGTTATCTGTCATCCTGTATCCATATGTAGAAATTTTTATCTTCATTCCATAATACACCAATGGAAACTACCTATTGTTCGAAGTGAACCTTAATTAAAACACAGCGGTTGCATGCTAACTAGTATCACCTACTATAGTCAGTTGTTTTAGGTTAACCCTTGTTAGCTCAGTTAAATAGAGTAAAGTGAGGGGGAAAACCTTGACAAGTATGTCAAAGGTATATAAAAATACTTCTCTAAAGGAAAAATCTCTTCTACTCTCAATAAGTGGGGATCCCTCTTCCACCTATGAAATGAATAATTCCTATGCATAGTTATGAAAATGAAAATGAAAAATGGACATGGAAAAAGAAGAGAAAGGCAGGTGATGCAAGTAACTCCACCGGGGTACTTACTAGGCTAGTTCGCAGTGGAGCGACGCTTGTGTTCTTGCGTGACTCCATTAGGGTACTATCTAGGCCTATTGGCAGCGAAGGCAGACCAGAGATGAAACTTATAACTCTGACTATCATATTTCTTGTGCACCAATATACCCCTCATCCCAATTGAAACAACAATGATGATTTGGCTTGGAATGTGTATTGATCGAACAAGATCATGGAAGATGCTACATATTTCAATCAAACTAGTGCAGAAATAAAGATGGTCAAAGAATTGAACAATACTTCCAAAGGAGTTAGACTTGCTTTTCACAAAGCAATGTCCATTCAGAGAGCTAGATTTATACCAGTGTGTCGCTAAGTGTTGTAGCGGCTACAACAACCGTCCAAATTTTTTCCTTAGCTTCATTTTGGAGCCTCCATACGAACCATCCTTCATAGCATGCCCTTCACTATCAAGTACATAGCCTTCAACTGAGTTTCAATGGCTCAACAACTTGTGCATGTCAAATTATTTGTCTACCACCCATAGGCTGTCATTCCAGACTTAATCAATTTTCTAGCTGAGATGTTCTGTCTGGAAATTGCAAAATTCTTGAAGATAACCATCCTTCCCTCTAGAAATTACGCAATCCTACTATGATTCCTATTGGAATCTTGAATTGCGCAATCCATCCGGGCAACTCTCCCTCAGGAAATTGCACAATCCATCCCAAATCTGGGCTTCAAATTACAAATTATGCAATTCCGGGAGGTAGTGAGATGTTGACCCCAAAATTTGGGCAATGCTTGAGGGACAACTAGCCTTGATCAACCCACAAACTACACAAATCCCTTTACTAAGCTTGCAGACTGTTGTATGTGCCTTTAGGTCAACTTGTCCCCTCCAGGACTGAGCTATCCTCATTTGAATTCATGGGCTTATTTTCTTGAAAGAGCAAAAGGAAACATGCAAAAGGCATCCCTAGAATTTAGGGATATTTTTTAGTAGTTGAAGGTTACATGCAAAGATCGTTTAGAAACCTCCTGCGAAGTGTAAATTTTTTCTAGATTTATGGCATACCCGCTATAACCTCGATCTTATCAAAACTAATTTACCAGACACTATAGAGCTTATCGCTCACATTGATCTTCGAGCTCTAACATCCCAGATCACATCTACGAGTCTCTGGCACATTCAACTCAGTTTGTTCAGGGTAATTATTCTTTTCATGTCTTGTGCTACGTTTCTGTCAGTTTTTGTATTTCAATTTGTATGAGTGTTGTATGATTGGTTTTAATGAACTATTGTTTTTGTTTTGATGCATGGTGGCTTGTAGAAGCATTGTTTCATCTTTTCTTCGCATCTCACTACTATCACATCCATGACATTGTTTCTATACTAATGGTTGTTGTTGTGGTGACTCAGTTCACACACATGCTCTCTTTTCCATTTTCTCAAATCTTCCACTCATTGTTTGTATGCATGATCATCCACTCTTGCTTACATTCAGTCTCGCCATGCATCCAAACCTTTTCATGCTTTTAGTCGCTCATCGATGGGTCTGGGCTACCTTGACCCGTACCTTGCCTTGTGCAGACAACAATGTATGTTTGTAGTAGTGAAGGCTCAACCCTCCATCTAGAAACTATACAAACCTCTCCAACACTAACCTCTAGGCTTGCTCTATGCAATTCTAGCAGGTAGTGACCTTCTCACCCAGAAAATTGTGTAATTCAGTCCCTCGACTTACATGTCACTACTGACTGAAATTTCACATTGCGTAGTTTCAGTCCTCAGCCCGCCATAATGGACTATGCATTGACATCGTGGATTATTCCTTGTGTAATTTTTGCAGGTAGACTCCCAGCCTCCTGGTGAAAATTGCATAATCTTCACAATCAATCATACAGGTATGTTGCATGACAACCCTCCAATTTGTGTTGGTTTTCAACTGAAAGATTTATCTCCATGAGTGTTTCTATGTCTCTAGGTATCACAAGTCTTCATCTGCCTCTCAGCAGTACACGTAAAATGGCCTCTAGGAGAGCAGAGTCGAAGGACACTGTTCAGAGCGCAAATGGAGATACAACTAAGCAAGTGTCTATGACCATGCCTATCTATGAATACACCAAGTCTTTCATAGGCAACCACATAAAGATGAAATGGTAAAAACATCACAGTGGGCATCACCATTATTAGTAGTAGAGGGTAGCAGACTTACATGTGACAAATGCTAGAGGAAGGCTATCAACAAGGCAAAGGGAGGACAAAACTGCAAGTTCAAAGTAGATCCGCTCATGATGAAAGTAGATTTAGGGACTAAGGCTATGAGGTGATAGTGTGACAAGAGGATCATGTAAAGGTAGAGAAAGCAACGAAGAAGGATTTTTAGGAGTTGAAGCAGCAACTTAGAGAAGTATATGAGCTACATAGATGAGGGAAGCAGGTGGAGTAGGAACAGGTACAATAGGAGGCACAACATGTGAAGACCAATGAAACTATACACATACATGATATAGACTTATCCCAGCAACTGACATAGTGCAAACAAGGTGAGGAGTGTTGTTGATCATGCACGGTTGTTCGAGAGCATGGATGTCATTGTGTGCATGCATGCGATCCCGTTCGTTGGCATACTCACCAAGGCAAAGAAAAACAACCAAGTCCGAATGGAATTGGACATGTACTATGATGAGTTGATGCGAATAGCCACCAACACGCACTTGAAGATAAATGCAGACATTATGCATCACTATGTTGCTAGTCCGATTGCACTCAAGAATATGATGTGTATGTTATCAGACACCCGTCCCTTTGCTATTTATAGAACCTCATAACTCATCGTATAGGCTTTTGGGAGCCAGGCTTCCTATAGGTATATCTTAAAGAAATATTGGACTGTATTGTGACCAGCCTTGGCTTGACCACAGTGCAGAGCTAGTATACCTCTTTAGAGGAGTAGGCGGCAGTGACTGTAATGTTTTGTTGTCTGGACTAGTAGTTGGACATGGTTGTATTGTATGATTGTATCTTTCGCTCTTAATATAACAGAGCCAACACATATCATGCATATGTTGTTATTGTATTTCAATTGTTTTGGTTATTCTAATGATATATGTAGTTGTTTTCTTATGCATGTATGTAATGATGTAAACTGAAACGAGAACTGATACGATTACCCGTTTCATAGAGGCAGCAAGAAAGTGACTCGATTTTGAAAAGTGGTGATGCAAAATACACATATTTTCTTTTTAGAGTAGTTTTTGACACTTTAAATTTTTTTATGTACATTAGTTTTTAGAATGTTAGTGATTTGCATGATAATTTTAAAAAGTGTTGATTCTACATCAGCTTCTTTTTTTAAAAGACCTATTTTTTTACTTTTAATTTTCTAATGTATAAAATGTGAATAATTATTTTCTAAATTTAACCATTTTTTAAGTGGTCTTCTTCTTCATTTTTTTTTGTAGTAAGGTTTTTATTTTTTTTGCATAGTTAAAGAAAAAGGTCAATATTTTAAAGTTTTAATATTCTACATATTTATATATCGTTAATTAATTTTTCAATGCACATCAAATAATAGTTTCTAAAAAACAATATTTTTTAACAATTGACATAAAAAAAAACCATTTTTAACACAAATATAACTAAAAAATTACACATTCTGATAATTTCTTACTAGAAATGACACGTCAAAGTCATAACTTTTATAGAAAAGATTTAATAGAAAATGGCTAAATAATTTTTTTGTTTTGAATTTCATGTAAAAAATAATAATAATCACCGTTTTTTTCAAAAAATAATAATAATCACTGTTTTTTTTTTCAAAAAATAATGATTCCCATAAAAATTAAAGTGAAAATCACATAATACAAACATTTAACACGTAACAACATTAATTAAATGCTTATTCTTCTCATAAAATGTCAAAGTAAAAAACATTACAAGCATAACTAATTAATAGTTACAAAAAATGAGCTTGATTTCCGAGCATAACTTAAATTTAATAAACTATATCATGTAATCCAAACTCTTCATCCTCTAGAGTTTCACCATTATGTTCTCCCACGATATTTTCTCCTTCATTTTTCTCATTCTTCTCTTCTAATGGATCTATGATGTCTGTGAATCTTCCAATGTATGCCTTTCCAACCATTCCATGTAATGGTGGTTGAGGTTTCTTTGCCTTTTTTTCGACACGTGTTTCACTAAAATCCCCTTTCTTCAACCCAATTTCTTGCATTGCATCTGGAAGAAATTGAAGAGCATTAATTCTTTGCTAAAGAAATTTTCACTGTACTAGATCTCTTTAAATTGCAATGCAATTTCTTCCTTTTTATAGGTAACATGCTAGTGTTGTACCTAATTATCAAGCACAAAAGAAATAATGAAATAAATTAGTATATTGATATATAAATTAAGAAAGAGGATATTAAAATTCAATTCCATATAATAAAACATACCCGAGACAGAAAATAAATCCAGAACCCAATTTCCTTCATTTGAACGTATGTTTATAAGATAGTTAATAAATGGCTATGGTTTTTTATAAATGTTAACTATCTCTCTGTTTTCTTCTTTGTCTGGATATTTTAGTTTCTTCACAACAGCGTCATAAACCAGTCCTTATCTATGACTCTTTCCATCAACTCGATTAAAAAGCATAGACATATAGCTATCATCTTTTGCCCAACTATCAGTATGGATGAACTCACAATCATTTATAAATGGTTCATCTTCATGGTTAAGAAGATTTGAATTTTTCCTGTAACATGAAATAGTAAGAGTTCAATTAACTTGTACATAAATAAAAATTTTAACATTAATCAAACATAAATTTTCAACATCTTACCATGTAAGCTACATCCTTGAGTTTGTTTTCACCTTGAATCTTAACAATAACATTTCCAATTGTGTAATTGAATGAAATGTCACCAATCTCCATAACGGTGATGATGTGACTTCTACAAATCCTGCAACCACTTTACTAAGAGCTTGATAAGTATAAGGATCACTATCATAGTCAATTTTTGGGATATTGAAACCATGGGGAATATCTGCAACAACTAGGTAATAATCCCTTTAGGTATAAGTTTAGAAATTTAGTCATAGTCGTGTTGTATTAGTTGATATTGAATAGTTTCAAGCCTAGTCCAAATGAACTGAGTAAGAGTCAGATCAAGTTCAACATTCTTAAGATGCTACTTCTTCAGCCTTTCTATATTAATTTTTTCAATAAAGTTTCTAAAACTATATTGTGCTCCATTTGCATCCTTCCTCGTCTTTAATAAAATAAACAAATATATGTACAAGTTATAAAATAAAAATAGTATACAAATGAATAAAAATGAACGTATAAATCTGGTAGTTGTGTACAACATCAACCCAACTATCTTCATTCAACAATTTAATCATTTTTTCTTGTATTTTCATGTAAACTTTGTGACTAAATAGATAAATTAAAAAATAATTAATATAATGACATGTATAACAAATACTACCAAGAAAAATAGTTATATGAAAAAGAAAACTATAATCTAGAAAAAAGTAAAAATAACTCAACAAACTTACTTTTGAAATTCTTCAGACATTCCCTCCAAGGATAATTCCGCCGACCTCACATGACATAATATTTATTTGACAAGTTTTTCATGCTTCACTAACTACATTTCTCTGCAAGGTGTGATAGTCATATCTTGTGGAAGTTGCTTCATTTCAAGACTTGATTTAGTGTTTCTACATATCAATGATTTAGACATTTTGACATTATAGTTTTACTGCCAATGTTCTCCCACATGCTAAAAATATCATTAATCAATTTCCATATCTTTACAGTTCTAAATGCCAACTGGAAAATGTTATCAATAACTATGAACATATTAGTATTTACTATACCACCTTTTGAGTTGATTTTCTCCTCAATTTGATAACCTGTTTCCATACAACATTCCTTTCGGAAATCTACAGTAACATTTATCTTATCCCCACTACATTTTTCTTCAAATTCACAATGAATAAATATAACCCTTTGGCTAAAAGTCACAGACATCCTATATTCATTATCTGAATTATGGTCCCATGCCAATAACTTTGATTCTGTATCTGATAAACCAACATAAATAACACATTTCATTGTTTCAAAACCTAGGTTATTGACATATTCCTTCATAAATTGCCTTTAAAATTTTGCAGAACGGTTCCCTGCAAGCAGATACTAATTGTATTCAAAATATTTTACTTATCAAATGCTTCTTTATTGGGAACTCAAATTGGATCAAAATGAAGCACATAAGTAACCACATGAACATATGGATTGTATCTCATCAATGTCTTCAAGTTTTGGACATGCATGTGGTGTGGCTTTATGATATGATATTTACATTGTTCTTCACTTGACTTATATATTTCTCTCACATTAAGATGAAATGTACGACCACACTAAATTAAGTTTCTCTTTGTCAAGTTGTCTCAACTGGCATTTTGTTTTGTTTTAATAATGCCATTCTCTAAGTAAGCTCTTGGTGTAATGATTTCCACTTTTTGTCCTTTATGGCTATTCTCCTTTATAACATCAATTCCACTATCATCTTCAGTAATGAAAACATATTCTTTAGTGTCAGTTTCAACTTCCTCAGATTCAAGAGTAACATGTCTACCTTTGCTAGATTTATACTCTAGAGGAATTTTTTTTCTGATACCTTGGATGTACTTTTGTAGCATCATGAATTACTAATTTTTTCTTGTTTTCCATATCTTCTTCTAACCCTGAGTAGAAACTATTGACAACATTGATATGTTGGGTCTGGAGGCTAATTATCTTCTGTATTCAAAGGTTTCAGCCAGATGTATACCCTAGGAAGACTATACAGCCCTCCACGTGGGGGCATGTGTTGGGGGGACTTGTCCCCCTCGGTTGGGGGGTATGGGGGCCAGCAATCCCCTGGTAGGGTTCAGGGGCAGCACCCTCGAAGCTAAAAATAGATGTAAAATTTCCTTGTAAAAGTATAGTAATTTCTAGTCAATCTGGGCCGTTCATTAGGCAGATGATCTAACGGTAGAAGTTATGTTTAATTTAGGGTTTTTTGCCCTAGAAGGCAACCCCTCACTATATATGAGGGAATGTATTGTGCCTATGGATATTTGTATTCTGAGTGAGGAAGAGAGAGGATATTGAGAGAGAAGAGGGGGTTGCATCGGAACTGTTGTAGGTTGTATCTCTTTAGTTTGTTGGATAAGATAATAAAAGAATGATTGGTTGTTTCTTCATGGACGTAGCCCAAACTGGGTGAACCACATATATCTGTGTCTCTCTTGTTTTATGTGTTTTCTATATTTATATTTCTGCAATATTTTATGTGTTCCATTGCTCTATAATATATAATTTTCTAACATGACAACATCTTGCTCTCTGAAATTAATACCTCCCAATAGAATTGAACTACTTTCAACAAACTTTTGTCAAACAAAATATCATATGTCGATAAAAACTATGTTATAAAAATATAATGAGACAGTTAAAATAATGCAAAACACAAATATAAATAACAATAATTACGATATCTTGTGAAATCTCATTTAAGATTTGTTTATAAAATTTTGTAAGTACCTCTCTCGTGTCATAGAATGAATATGTTAACTGGAATTTAACCTTATCATGTGACTTGGGTGGTTTTGTAAGTATATAAACAACTTTAGTGTCTAGTACCAAAGACATCTATTACATTTCCCAACTCCTCATAAATTTTACTATTGTTAGGGATATCAACATATAGATATATCTACCATCTTTGTCTTCTCTTTATTTCACATACCATACATTTTATAAAAGTCTCACTTCTTTTGATTTCTTCCAGTATGAAATCTTGATCTTATTATTTGAGGCACTTGATAGATTTGTAGCTATCAGATCATGTTTGGTTCTTTCAACAGTGATTTTTGAGGATCCACCTTTAATTTTAGTAGTCTTTGGTCCAGAAAGATTCACATAAATCTTCTTTGATGCCATTTTCCTGAAAAAAATGCACATATATATAAATCATTAAATTACAAAAAAATAATAGCTTAAATTAACAAACAAAATGATAAATGATAAATAATTTTGTAAAACATAACCATTTAAAAAAAATAAGAAATTAAAAAACTGTAGCCCTCTGTCATTCCACCCTAGCGGCCCCAACTGTGCAGCATCCTCCAGCCTCACCCTGGTGGCCCAACAACTGGTCGGGGTGGCCGGCCGATTCCGGGAATCGTCTCGCCACCCGAGCCAGCCATTGGGTTGTCGCAGGGGGAGGGGGTTTGTTGGGGTGTTGGGTTACCGGATGCCAGCCCCCTGCTCCTCACCCATGGTCCTATTGGGTCGTCAAGGAGCATGATCAAGCCCACGAAACCCACTGTGGATGTGGTGGGTAAATTTGTTTGACCTGAATTTTTAATTTCTAAAAAAATTTGAAATTTCATAACACCTATGAACTTTAAAACTTGCACATAGTAAAAACCTTTCAAATGTGATAGTACTCCGTTGAATATGTTGCTGATAGCAACATAGTTGCTCCACAAATTGGCTTCAAGTATTTTAACGAGCCTCAAAAAACCTTCGTGTGATGTGAGGAATAGTGATAATGAAATTTATGTTATAGTGGAAATTATGAAATTGTTTTAGTGCACGGTCAATGTGGGACTAACTTTCTTTTATAAAAAATTAACATATAAATTTTGTTATGGCAATATAGGGAACTATGATAAAACGAACATTACGGAATTGTTTTACCGCATGGTGAATGTGGGATTAATTTGCTTTTATAAATACTTTAACATATAATTATTGTTACGACGGTATGGTAAATTATGATAATGTCAACATTACAGAATTGTTTTACAGCACAGTGAATGTGGGATTAATTTGTTTTAGAAGGTACAATAGAAATTAAAAAAAACATTCAATTGTCTAGTAAATATTAGATAGTTTAAGAAAAAAATTAATTTAGGTAAAAGATTTAGTTTACAATTTTAATTTAAATATTTATTTTAAAAGATTTATTTCATAAGAAAATTTTAGTTAAATTTTTTCAATAAATTGTGGAAGAAAATTATGAGGGAAAATACATGAAACAAAATTTTTGAAGGGAAACTTTGCAGGGAAATTTTCATTCTTTAAGATATATATTATCATTAGGAGAGAGTGCATTTGTATCATTCAAAATCTTCTGTTTGAAAGGCATGAATTATTCTTAAAGTGAAGTTTCACTTTGTGGACCATCAACATCTTTGTCGTGTAACAACTCTATTCATATTGATGAATATAATGGAAATTCTTCCACTATGATAGAGAGTCAAATATTCCACTTAGTCCTAATCCTAAGGACTATGAGAGCAGCAATGATGAAAGACAGGATGAATAACTTCAAATAAGAGTCATGGTTTCCACTTAGTCCTAATCCTATGAACTACGAGAGCAGCAGTGATGAAGATCATGATGAATATTTTCAAATAAATAAAGAGTCGCGGTTTTCACTTATTCCTAATCCTATGGACTATGAGTACTAGTTATGAACAACATGATGAATAATTTCAAATGAATAGAGCGTCACATGTCCACTTAGTCCTTGTTGAAAAATGTGCAACAAGAAATGTTAAATTTAGAATTTGCTAAAAGTAGCATGTCTAAAAATAGCAGTTTGGCCAGTGAGGTCATTGGCCACATTGGGTGAGAGGTGAAATTGCTAAAAATAGAAAGTTCTAAAAATAGCATTTCTGGGTCATTTCCTATTTATAATAGTCCCTAGTCTATCTATAGGAAGTAAAATTAATTTTGGTCTTAACAATAGTTTGAAATATTAATTATTAATTTAGTTGAGTTAATTAATTAAGGAAATTTGAATTTGAAGTCTTTGTGAGCATGCACATGTGTTGTCCCATTGATTGAGGAATTTATCGTTAATTTCCTCCACTAATTGAGGGAATAAGTATGATTTCTATAATGAGAGAATCAGTTGACTTAGTTCTAACTCGTCAAGTCCAGTTATATTATTTTAACAAGTTGTTAAAATAATAAAATATAGTTTGTTAATGCTTGCATGCATGTGACAACTATTATTTTAGATAATTGAGGATTCACTCATAGATAACTATTGCATGTCAGTTCTGTCAGAGACCCAGTTGAGATAAGATGTGGGACAATGTACTATCGTATGCTTGGATATTTCTAGTAAGTATTCCTTGCATGGATAAGGATCTATTATAGGAGATTGGAGGACTTGTGGCCTATATATTGAGGCCTAGGTAGTCCATGATTTTCATCGTCTGATTGAAGATCATCGAGATCTTCTAATTATAGAGAGAACAGGATAGCTATTGAGCTGATTCTTTTTGTATATTGTCGAGGATATCCACTTGATTGATAATACATGGTTGGGGTTTTATGCTGGTGCTTTCCTCTAGATATATCTTGTGTTATGCGTGATTATTTCTCTTGATCAGTTATGCATGTTCTTACATGATGTTTCTCATGAATTCGATTATGCTTCTGCTTAATGTTATGTAGAAGTAGAATAAGTATTATGCTTTAAGACATTGCATATATCGATTTGTTCTATAGGTGAAATTTCTACATGGTATCGGAGTTGATTCATTTGTAGAAAAATTCTATAAATTTCTACATGGTATCAGAGCACAGGTGATCAAGTAAGAACAGTATACTAGTAGGAGAAATTCAAAGTTTATTATTCAAGCTATAGATCTCAGGTTCTTGTCACATATATTTCATCGACGACGTTCTATGGTTTGAGGCTTGAGTATGCCCTCGATGGTAGCTCAAACTATATAGCTTGGAAGGATCGCATGCACGCAATTTTGGAAGATAATGGCCTTAAGGATTTCATTGATCAAGAAATTCCTAAGCCTACTGACAAGACTAAGCAGGTGGAATGGAGGAAATGTGTGGCTAAAGCTAGGAGAATTGTCTTGGAGGGAGTGTGAGATCACATTGTCTCGAGCCTCCATGGGAAGGAGACTCCGCATGTAATGTGGAAAACATTGAAAGATTTATATTAGAATAGTAGTGATCAGAGGAAGATGGCATTGAAGGACAAAATTTGAAAGATCAAGTGTGAAAGGGATGAGATGATCTCTATGTATGTGACCGAGCTCATCACATGCAGGGAAGCTTGCAAGTGTAGGGTTCGTGACATCAGATGAGGATATGGTGAGTCTAGCACTCCTTGGCCTTCCTAAGAGCTGAAAAAGCTACCAGGACTCAGTGAATGGAAGCGAGAAAATGCCAGATTGGGAATGACAATGGTCAGATTTGATGCAGGAGGAGATCAAACGGAGCACCAAAGACAGTTCTTTGTCTATGCATGACGACAAGAACTATGCCTTAACGATTAAGGTGAAGAAGGGGAAGGACAAGGTTTCTCTTTCCAAATCTAGTTCTTCCAATGATGGGAGGAAGGTTGAAAAATCGAAAGTGTGATGCTTTCGTTGTCATGAGGTGGGTCATTATGCTGCAAATTGTCCATGGACGAAATCCAAGAAGGGATCCAGGGAGGGATCTAAAGGTGAGGCACTTGCTTCACAGTTTCAGTTGGATTTCACACTCTTCGCATGCATAGTGTCATCCATGGTGGGAAGTGGTTGGTTTCTTGACAGTGGAGCTTCTTTCCACATGACCAAAGATAAGAGTTTGTTCAGTAATTTGGAGGAGAAAGATCTCTAGATACTCATAAAAATGGGTAATGATGAGAAGTATAGTGTCGTAGGTGTAGGCAAGGTTATTTTTCAGAGGGAGCATGGATCTCACCTTATCTTGACAGATGTTAAGTATGTAATAGGACTGAAGAGAAACTTGGTGTCGATCATGATGGTGGAAGATAGAGGCTATGATGTAGTCTTCAATAAGGGAAAGTTTTTCCTTAGACACATCATCACTAGACAAGTGAAGCAGATTGGTTCATGGGGCAAGAACCTGTATGCTCTTAAGGTTCATGATGCATGCAAAGGCTTGAGTAGTAAGGCAACTGATGGAGACTTGGTGGTTGAGAGGGAGGGTATATTACCTCTGACATACAGAGCCAGAAAAAGTCTCAGACGATTGTGGAGGAGCCATGATTGGTGCAGCAGATTCAGGAGGTTATCGAGCAACTACAATAGGGTAAGCTAAGTGGAGATCGAGTAGAGACATCTACTCATGCGGAGACCTCTAGTAGGGGGGAAATTCGAGCTAGGTGGGCCGAGGGATCACATGCAACCATACCTCCAAGTAGGAAGTGGGGCAATATAGAGTGATCGTCCCAAGGAGGAGGGGTAGGATCCCTGAGGTACCCAACCTCTTGGATGAGACCTTGCTATAGGAGCCCTGATGTGGAGTAGTAGGAACTGACTTATTGGGTGGAGATAGATGTGGATGGAGTGGCAGAGAGAGCGACAATCCAGGGAATCCTAGGACATTGCCTAACTAGCAGGCTGCAGTAATGTAAGAGGCACATGTGCTTTGCATAGTGCTAGGTGGCATAGAGAGGTGTGAAATTGTGTGAGATGCATGGAGATGTTGTAGTAGCGCAGATGTCAGAGAAGGAGCACTTGTCAGTAGCAGGTAGAGCTTCATCATCAGAGTATGTTCCTAGCCCAACAGAGTGGTCATTTGAGAGTGTTTTATGTTCCAAATGTTGTTAGAGCAAGTGGACCGGGTAGATGTGTTACATGTGAAACATTCCAAAGTTACAGGATCGGGTTCAAGAGGGAGCCTTTCTTGTTGAGAGGGAGTGTTGAAAAATGTGCAACAAGAAATGTTAAATTTAGAATGTGTTAAAAATAGCATGTCTAAAAATAGCAGTTTGGCTAGTGAGGTCATTGGCCACATTGGGTGAGAGGTGAAACTGCTAAAAATAGAATTTCTAGGTCCCTTCCTATTTATAACAATCCCTAGTCTATCTATAGGAAGTAAAATTAATTTTGGTCTTAGCAACAGTTTGAAATATTAATTAATTAATTAAGTTGAGTTAATTAATTAAGAAAATTCGAATTTGAAGTCTTTTTGAGGATGCACATGAGTTGTCCCACTGATTGAGGAATTTATCCTTAATTTCCTCCACTGATTCACGGAATAAGTATGAGTTCTATAATGAGAGAATCAACTGACTTAGTTCTAACTAGTCAAGTCCAGTGAGATAATTTTAACAAGTTGTTAAAATAATAAAATATAGTCTGTTAATGCTTGCATGCATGTGACAACTATTATTTTAGATAACTGAGGATTCGCTGATGGATAACTATTGCATGTCAGTTCTGTCAGAGACCTGGTTGAGGTCAGATGTGGGACAGTGTACTATCAGATGCTTGGATATTTCTAGTAAGTATTCCTTGCATGGAGAAGGTTCTATTATAGGAGATTGGAGGATGTGTGGCCTATATATTGAGGCCTAGGTAGTCCATGATTTTCATCTTCTGATTGAAGATCATCAGGATCTTCTGATTACAGAGAGAGAAGGATAGTTGTTGAGTTGATTCCTTTTGTATGTTGTCGAGGATCTCCACTTGATTGATAATACACGGTTGGGGTTTTATGCTGGTGCTTTCCCATGGATATATCTTGTGTTGTGTATGATTATTTCTCTTGATTAGTTATGCATGTTTCTAGATGATACTGCTCATGAATTCGATTATGCTTTTGCTTAATGTTATGAAGAAGTAGAACAAGTATTATGCTTTAGGACATTGCATATATCAGTTTGTTCTACAGGTGAAATTTCTACAGTCCTAACCCTATGGACTATGAGAGTAGTAGCGATGAAGAGCATTATGAAGAATTTCAAAGTGAATAGACTGTCATGGTGTCCATTTGGTCCTAATCCTATGGACTATTAGAGAAACAGTGATGAAGAACGTGATGAAGAATTTCAAATGAATAGATTATTAGGGTGTCCACTTAGTCCTAATCCTATGGACTATGAGGGAAGCAGTGATAAAGAATATGATGAATCATTTCAAATGAATAGAGTGTCACACTATCCACTTAGTCTGTTGGGTGTGGAGCATGATTATTCAGAGGTCTTTGTTTCAACCGGATGTATACCCCAGGAAGTTTGTACACCCCTCCATGCGGGGGTGCAAGTCCCCCCCGTGTGGGTTTGGGGTGGAAAATCCTTCCCAACTGGGGGGTCCGGGGGCCAGTGGTCCCTCAGCGGGGGTTTCGGGGGCAGTGCCCCCGAAGCTAAAAACAAATGTAAAATTGCCTTGTAAAAGTATAGTAATTTCTAGTCAATCTGGGTTGTTCAATAAGCAGATGATTTGACGGTAGAACTTATGTTTAGTTTAGGGTTTTTTTCCCTAGAAGGCAACCCATCTCTTTGTATGAGGGCATTGTATTTTGAGGCTGTGAAATAGATGTGTATTGTCCAAATGAGAAACAGAGAGGTGAGATTGTGAGAGAAAATAGAGGATATTACAGCGAATCTGCTGTAGGTTGTGTCTCTTCATTTTGCTGGATAATAGAAAGGAAGGACTGGCTGTTCGAGGTGGATGTAGCCCAAATTGGGTGAACCATGTATATATGTGTCTCTCTAGTTTTATGTGTTTTCTATGTTTATATTTATGCAATATTCTATGTGTTCCATTGCTCTGTAATATATAATTTTCTAACATAGTCCTAATCTTATGGACTATGAGAGCAGTAGTGATGAAGAGCATGATGAATATTATAAAATAAATAAAGAGTCATGGTTTCCACTTATCCCTAATCCCATGGACTATGAGAGCAACAGTGATGAAGGCGAGGATGCATAATTTCCAACAAGAGTTGCATTTTCCACCTAGTCTTAATCCTAAGGACTATGACAGTAGTAGTGATGAAGGACGGGATGAAGCACTTAGTCCTAATCCTAAGTACTATGTACGCAATAGTGACAAAGGGCAAGATGAATAATTTTAAGTAAGTAAAGAGTCACATTTTCGATGTAGTCCTAATCCTATGGACTACGAGAGGATCACTGAAAATGCACATGATGAAGAATATCCAATAAACATCGAGTCAAATTTTCCATTTATTCCTAATTCTAAGGGCTATGAGAGTAGCACTAAAGAAGGGAAAGGTGAAGAATATCCTCCAAGTGAGTATTTTAAAATCACATATGATCATAGTGAGCATAACATTCCTCATCATGATGATGAAAATTCTTATACAAATGATGATCCAAAGATGGAAATGTTGGGTGTGGAGCTTGATTATCTTCTGTATTCAAATATTTTATCCATATATATACCCAAGGAAGACTTTACACCCCTCCATGCGGGTGGGACTTGCCCTCTCCACAGGGGTTCGGGGGCTACTAGTCCCCCGGCGAGGGTTCGGGGGCAGCGCCCCTGGAGCTAAAAATAGATGTAAAATTACCTTGTAAAAGTTTAGTAATTTCTAGTCAATCTAGGCCATTCATTATGAAGATGATCTGATGGTAGAAGTTATGTTTAATTTAGGGTTTTTTGACCTAGAAGGAAACCCCTCAATATATATGAGGGAATTGTATTTCATCTATATTATATCTGTATTCTGAGTGAGGAAGAGAGAGGAGATTGAGAGTGAAGAGGGTGTTACAGTGGATCTGATGTAGGTTGTACCTTTGTAGTTTGCTGGATAATATAATAAAAGAAGGACTGGATGTTTCTCCATGGATGTAGCCCAAGCTGGGTGAGCCATATATATATGTGTCTCTCTTGTTTTATGTGTTTTCTGTGTTTATATTTCTGCAATATTTTATGTGTTCCATTGCTCCATAATATATACTTTTCTAACAGGAGAGGTTGCCAGGACATATTGTATCGAGGATTAGGAGAAAAATGTTTCCTACCAATCCAAGATGTTCTAGTTATACAAGGGGTAGAGAAAAATATATAACGATAAGAAGTTCTATCAGCGCTCTCATTTCAAGTGAATTTTTTCAAAAAGATTGCATGAAACATATGGATTTGAAGTTCTCATTACAAAAAAGGAAGAGATATTTGTCAATGAATAAAAGCATGCAAAATTCATATTTAGTGGAGTGCATGCAATATACATTTTCAGCCTATGATTATCATATTTGGTTTATACTGATCTATATAAAGGCTTTCAAAATGTTTCATTCAATGTGTAATTTTTGTATGTCAAGAATCCAAGAAAATTTGGAAAAGCATCCCACATTATATTTAGAAGTACATCATAAACAAAAGTTTGGGCCATTATCAAATACTTCAATGTCATGGATAAAATATTTATTTCAAAGCATGGAGAGTGTATGCCAAATAGAGAGATAATACATATTCAAGATAACTTGTCAAGAAAAGAAATCTACAACTTATACAAATAATATGCAAAAGGTTGTGAAGAACATGGTCGATTTATTACATATCAATATTTTGTAAAGATATGGAAGACATAATTAAACAATGTACGTATTACTAAGAAGACAAGGATGGGGATTTCCACGACATGTGCTTCTCTTAAATCAAAAAGGGATAAATATGAAGGGTCAGAAAGAGGTAAGCATTCATAACTTTAAATTTTAAAATTGTATAGTCATAAACTATGAAAACGTATTTCTTAATGACTTTCTTTTATGTTGTGTAGATTTCATTGTCAAAGCACTTCAAGAGCATCACAAAAAACAAACAAGTGAAAGGAAAAAGTTGTACAAGCATCAGACCAGAACAAGATGTGTTATGATAATCCAAATAAATATTTTGGTATGATAATTGATTGTATGGACCAGAACAAAACACTTCTACCACATTTTTTTTGCACACCCAAAAATTCACAGGAGGAATATTTTATTCAGTATCACTTGGTCGCTTGTATGGTATTCAATGGTAAAATGTTTCCAAGAGTATAATTCACATCTCCAAATATTCATAATGATGTAAACCTAACAATAACCATAATTCATGATGTGCTTTCTCATTGGTTTCGTAATCTTCCTGAAGTTTTGTATATACAATTGAACAACACTTGTCATGAAAATAAAAATTAGATTGTTTTTGGATATCTACACATGCATGTTGAATTGAGAATTTTTCAGAAGGTAAAGGTTGGTTTCCTTCTTGTTGGGCACACTCATGACCATTGGTCAGATGTTCAGTCGTTTTTAAGTCACATTAAAGAGGAAGAAAGTTAAGAGCTTGCCATGATTAATTGAATGTATTAAGAAATCCTACACGTCAGAGCCTACTTTTGATGTGTTGGAAGAAATCGTTGACATGCGAAGATTTATTCTAGGATCGCATGTTGAATAGAAATTCATTGAACAACTTAATGACATTATCTTCCAACATCAATTTTGTATCAAAAAAGTTGATGGGAAAGCAGTAGTATGGGGCAAGAGCTATTCAACTTCTGCAAAATGAGCACCATGATCAAGTTTTACATTTTTAAAGTTCATTCCAGATCATCCAATATTTGCATCAAATATATTATTATTACAATAACGTACTGAAGTTCTGATCCAGATGGATATTGGTGGCCACTCGCTAATTGCACGTGGATCCCCTCTAGTGCTTCTTTCAGTTCTTTCAGTTTCCTTAATTATAGCACAGTTTACTATTTTTAGCAGTTTTTCGAATCCTAAACTTCCAGAGCCGTTTTGAGGCCCTAAACGATGTTTTTTGGGAAATCTACCGCCAGTAATGTTTTTCTTAAAAATCGTCTTTTTTGTCGTAGTCCTCGGAGATATCTTTCCAACGGGCTATCATGCACATCAAACGGAGATAAGACGACCAATCCGCGACCCCGGGAAGTTGATGTACCAACTTACCCAAAAACGGTGCCCACAATTTGGCGTTTCATCTTCCAGGGTTAGGTTTTGGAATGTGAAGGGTTTTTCCATTGTTTATCAACAATAAATAGGCCTTCGAGCCTCATTGTAACACATTTCAGAGGCATGTAGCCACACATCTCTTCTCAGAGATAAGCTACCATCGCCCTAGTTGGTTTATTTCTATTTTTGGATGTAAGCATATTTCAGTATTTTCCATTAATGAAATAAAGTATTATTTCCATTGCATATTTGTGTATATGGTTATCTCTGTATTTTATTGCGTTCCTGTTTAAATCTGGATCAAGTTCATAATGCACGTAGACAAAATAGAGATGTAAATTATTATGATTGCATAGAGGAAATTTAAAAATGTATTAGATATACATATGAGTACTTTGATATTGTTGATTCAATTTGGTGGAAGTATTTTTTCAATAATCATAGTGATATCATCTCAAGAACAACAAATGAAGATACACCTTTGAAAAATCCATTTATTTGGCCACAAAATATGTCAAATGAACTTGAGGAAAGAAACATGGTTGAAGAGAAGCAATATCAAGGTATTATTAATGTTTCACAGGCAGAGGAAAGAGAAATGTATATTGGTTCCAAAAGATATCATGCACAACGTGAAGCCATGGAAGACCTTTAGATGGGTTCAGTACAAGCTATTAAGGAGGGATGCATGATCGTAGTACTAGCAGATGAAGATCCCAATGGTTCTCCATTTTGGATTAGTAAGGTTATAAAGATCATTACAAAAATCAATATGTTACAGGTCTTGAAGTACATAGTATGCCGCAAATACACACCCATTCAATGGTGTGTATAAGACAGAGATGGTAGTCGATAAAAAAATTGGCGGAAAGAGAAAAAGAAAGGGTACAAATATAAATCATCACCGCATAGACCTCTTAAAATTGGAGGATGTTGACTTACTTGTTTATGACTTCAATTTGACAAAGAGAGGAACTCTTGACTTGAAGATGATAGATATTCTGAAGATTTTCTTATAAGAAGGAACGGTGTTGAGATGGGAGTCTGCTAAAACCTATCGTAGATCTAAGAGATTTTTGAAACCTGAAATGGTGGGCATGCATGTGCACTCAGATGGAGCACTAGTTGATGAAAGAGAAGAGTATGGAACATCTTTATCCACCTCCATTCATTCATCTGAAGATGTGAATTATGGTGGCATGCAAGAAACTATGAGTGATTTCGAATAGTTGTCTAAGACTATTTATATATTGATCTTTACATCGTATCTTGAAATAAAAAAATTGATTTCCATATGGTGTTAAATGAAGCCACGAGTGATTTTTATGTTTGTTGGATTATAAGTTTTAATTATGATGAATTTTATTGTTTAGAATATCTATAATGCAACAATGACTTAGATATATAATGTATGTTTCATTCAATCTAAAAGTAATGAGATTTTCATTAATTTAGTCATGTAATTTGTTCATAATGTCATGGTTTTTTAATTTTCTGGTTGAAATTTTTCCAATTATTCTTGTATCTTTAATGTTATGGTTGAAAACAACTAGAATTTTAGCGATATTTACTATCATGTTAGTATATGTTTAATAACATGGATGAAAATTGATATAATTTTAATGTGTTTCAGATGTTAGGATATTATGACGCATAGGAAATAGTTAAGTATAACTTTGTCTAGTGTAGAGTTAGGTAAAGTGTGCTTTACTATGTACTTTTGTAACTTACAATCTGATGGTCACGATGTGTTCTAGACATGAAGTGATCTGGCAATTGATTATCTCCTTGGTATTACTGACACTTGATCTATGGCTTAACACCCGATTGGTCCATGATCTCTATTTAAAGAGCACAGAGGGTCCTTTTTAGGAAGACCATTCATGACAGAAGCTTATGTAAATTTTCATTCTTTTATTAATAAATTGCTTGAAGTGGCCACACTGGCTCAGGCCATGGACTGTTTTCCTCTTTGAGGGTTTTAACCATGTCAAGAATACTGGTGTATTGATCTATGATCTGTTTGTGAGTGGTGTCCTTTGGTGTTGTGTCTGAGGGACTTACCCTATAAATTCCTACATAGTACCAAATCTATTTGAGGTCTGCATCCATTGGTGATCCAACTTTGAAGATGGTACAACTGCATCTAACTTGTGTTTCCTACATCTACTGTTTCTGATTGTTTTCAAGCAAGGAGGACTATGCTATTGTGTTAGGAGCATCTATTCCAGTGAGGAACCCCTTTTGTTTCCCACGAAAAGGTTTCTGGTAGCCCTAGCTATGTCATTTTAAAGATCTAGAGGTATACAATCTTTATTTGTAGTTCTAGCTATTCATCTCTTAGTTTATTTTGGTTTATTTATCTCTTTGTTTTTTATTACCAGATCTATACCTATCATTTCTGTGTATGCCCTTTTGCCCATGACTCTGTATGGTCTAGGCAAATAAGAAACAAAAAGGAAGGATTTTTATCATGCGTATGCTCTTTTCCGATGCACCTTACTGTGATCATGGAAAATAAAAAACAGTGAGGAAAATATTTAGTTTTCGACTAAAGCTAACTTCAAGCCGTCCGGTTTTTTTTTTGTATGTCTGTGTTGGGTTTTTTGGTTTTTGTTTTGTAGGCAAAAAAGGTCTTTTTCAAGTAAGTATGCACCCCAAAGCTTCTGTTACTAAAAAAAAAAACACTCCATCCTCTTTTCCAAAAATTAGTAACCTTTTAAACTAGCCCACTTGGTCCAAAGTACTTTATGAGAATAGAGGTCTTGAGTTCAAGTCTTCCTTTTTGTTGAGTTACTTTTTAAAAAAGAACATGTATCTTAAGTTTTAAAGTTACTTTATGTAAAAGTGTTCTCACCCATTATAAAAAGTGAGTCACTTATAATTCTAAAGTCTCTTTATCTTTTATTTAAGTTACAATTTAGTGGGTAGCTGATAAACTACCATTGTAAAAGTGACTTTCACTTATTTATAAAAGTGAGTCACATAATTTTTTTTTTAAGTGAGCTAATTAGATTAAGTTTGGAAAGGGGTAGGAAGGCGGGAGGGGGATTTTTTTTAAATATAGTATTATCATTCATTTAGACACATTCACGCACTTCGTCAACATCTTCAACAACTTTTCTTTAAAAATCCATAACTTCTTCATCCGGAAGCTATTTTCAGAGGCATTTTTTTTAATCAACCTAATTTTTCGAGGTCTTTTCATTGGAACACTTAGTTTCAGTATCTATAACTTCAGTTTCTGTTAAAATGGAAAGTCCAGGCCAAGTTATTCTTGACAACACCAACTACTTCCAATGGTGGTCCTACATTGTGGATTTACTTAGAAGTAAAGGTCTTTGCAGAATAGCCTCAAGCCAAGAAACCAAACCTCAAGATGAAGATAAGGCAGCCAAATGGGAAAATAGGAAAGATCAAGCATGTGGATTGATAGGGATTTCTATTTCTCCAGACCTTAGATTACAGATCGCAGAACTTGATACTCATAATGAAACAATGAAACAACTCAGTAAAATTTTTGGACTTGAAAATGAAATTAGAGCCCATCAAGGTCATCAACAGGAGGAGAAATGCACAGAACTAGGGTTTGAGCAAGATTGCAGAGTTGGGCACCATGGAAGGGTAATAAGGGGGGAGCTCCACTCCCTCCTACAGTCATGTTGTATCAAGCCACTTCAAGAAGTTGATGGAAGCAGAATCTGGGGGTACAGAAAGAGGAAAACGGGAAAATGGTAGAGCACAGAGGTAGGCAGAAATGCAAGAGGAAGGCAGAAGAGAGAAGCATGTAGGACTAGACAATTAGAAACCTAACCCCAACAGTCAGACAGGACTGTGTCAACCTAAGACATCCATCACACCCCGAGTGTTGTTAAGTGATCCAGCGCTATAGGTGCACCAGGAGCACATGGCGACTTATGCAATGATATGTAAATTCATGGGGTTTTTGCCAATGAATAAATCCCTACATGTATGGATAAAGAACCATTGGAAACCTAAGGGAGAAATAGATCTTCACCATGGATCCAAGGGTTTCTTCACGGTTGTGTTTAAAAACCTAGTGGATGAAGAGAGGATGTTTGAAGGAGGACCTTAGTTCTATGCGGCTGCAAGCCTCTGTATGAGGCCATGGGTTATGAACTTTGTTCAGGAGTGAGAAACATTTACTTCGGTGTGGTATGTGTAAGACTATATTCCCTACCTCTAGATTACTAGCTTCCAAAATCATTAAAAACCATAGGTAATAAACTAGGGCATGGAAACGAACCTTTCTGGGGCTTTTCTGGATGAAATAATTCTAGAAGTATATGATGAAGAATGGGTACAAACAGTGGACTATGAGCATATACCCTTCAGACGTCGCAAATTCCATGAACACAGGCACCTCTTAAGAGACTGCCCTTTAAGAAAAATGGAGACTAGTATCAAAGTAGCCTCAGGTAAAGAGACTGAAAGGTTGAACAAGGTGGGTAGCAGAGGAAAAGGAGGAAGGAAAAACCCAAAAAAAATATATGAGGAAAAATAGCCTAGCCATAATAGGTTAATGATATTAGAAGAAGAAGAGGGGATGAAAGAATGGATAAAGTAATGAAGGACAATCCTGCAGAGAAGGAAAAGGATGACAACAGGGAGGATAGACCTAATAAAAGCTAAAACATGGAGGATTAGCCAAGCACTATGGAACTTGATAGGGACCAAGATCTAACCCCAAGTGAAGTGGGAACAAAGGATCATGAATTGCTGGACATACTGGAAAATAAGCATCTCAATATAGAAAAGTTCCTGGAGGAAGGAACAACCAAAGGAGTGGATTCACTACCTCGAGATGAATTTAACAGAGTACAACAACTCTTCCTCTGGAGAACGAAGGAAAAGGGTGCAGGGGTCAAAAGAAACTATGATAGTGAGGATAATGGAGGGGTTAAAACTATGGACACAATAGGGCGACAAGCTCCCAAAAACCCAGGAAAGAAAAGAAGAAGAAAAAACTAGAATGAGTTGCTGATTGAATATGGAAAACTCATGATCAACTCAGGTAAGATGAAAGACCTAACTAGTTACTCATTTACAAATATTTCTTAATGAAGCTTACAACGTGGAATATTAGGGATCTAGGAAGCAAAGGGAAACAAAGAAATCTCAGTAATAGAATGAATGAAGAAAAACTAGATATGATATTTATTGAGGAAACAAAATGTTTAATAGACAAAATAAGAGAAATACACAGCAATGGCTGATTAAATATGAATATGTAGAAGCTAAAGCAGACAAAACAGTAGGAGGAATTATCACACTTTGGAACCCTCAAAAACTAGGAATCCTAGATGCTGAAGCATCTAGGAACTATCTCTCAGTGGTTATCCAACCTTTAGGGGACAAGGAAATTTATTTGATGACAAAGTTTTATGCTCCACAAAAGCCTGAAGACAAACATAGGATTCTTACCTCATTGGAGGAATTTAGAGACAAGCATTCGGGCATCCCTTGGATTTTGGGAGGGGGCTTTAACATGATCAGGTCCTTGTCTGAAAAAAGGTGGAACCAAATCACTACGCAGAGATTCCATACCATTTCAGAATTTTATAAACAACATGAGGCTACTAGACACAAAGACAAGTAATGGTATCTTCACCTAGAATAATAAAAGAGGAGGAGAGTCTCAAGTGGCCTAAAAACTAGACAGATTTATTATCTCAGAGGACCTAATCCTTACAAGCCTTGACTTGTTAGCTATGATACTCCCTTTTGGTCGCTCGGATCATTGGCCTATTCAACTTGAAGTGTGCTTTATAGGAACTCCAAGAAACAAACCTTCTATGTTTGAAAACATTTGGCTTACCCATCCTGACATTATCGGCAATATTGAAAAATGGTGGACAGAGGATATGCAAGTTTAGGGCACTAAATGTTCCTCCTACACAAAAGATTGAAACACATCAAACTCAGGGTTAAATATTGCAATAGGAATGAGTTTGGCAACATTTTTGAAGCCAAAAAAGTTGTTGAATAGAAGCTACAAGAAATTAACCAAATCCTCATCATAGATGGCTTCAACGAGGAAAGGAAGGAACAGGCTGACTATCATCAACATGAATGGGAAGGATTATGCAAGCAAGAGGAGATATTCTAGAAACAAAAATCAAGGGTACAATGCTTAAAAGAAGGAGAAAGGAATACAAGGTTTTTTCACAAATCTACCATGGATCACAGGTCTCACAACAGGATTTCAAAAATCAAAGCTTCTCAAGGAAATCAGCTCAATAACCAAAAAGAAATAGAAGCTGCTCTGGTTTAACATTTCCAAGGCATAGCTGAGGGACCTCTCTTAGATAGATCACAATTCATCAACGACTTCAAAAATCACATTCCTAAGCTTGTGAAAAGAGAAGACAATTATAATCTAAATAGGTCAATGAATGAAGAGGAGGTCAGCGAAGTCATCAAAGAGATACAAAATGGGAAAGCGCCAGGTCCAGATGGTTTTAATGTTGACTTCTTTAAATCACGTTGGGGAATAGTCAAGCATGATATCATCAATGTGATGGAGGATTCAAGGAAAAACAAAAATATTTTGAAGGCGCTCAATATGTCTTTCATATCCTTGATTCCAAAGCAGGATAGGTGGAAGGCAAGAAAATTCTCAATGCCATCTTTCAAGCTCATGATGTGGTTCACTCACTTAAGAGAAATAGGTAGGCATGAATGATTATGTAACTAGACCTAGGAAATGATTATGATAAGTTAAGTTGGGCTTACATTAGAAAATTTCTTATAGCATATGGCTTTGACCATAACTGGGTACGATGGGTAATGGCCCTTGTAACTACCTCCAATTTTTCAATCCTGTTAAATGGTTCACCATCCAAAACCTTTAAACATTCAATAGGACTCAGATAAGGAGATCCACTCTCACTCTTCCTCTTTATTCTCATGATGGAAGCGCTTGACAATACTATCAAATCTACCAAAGAAAAAGGAAAAATCCAGGGTCTCAAACTCACCATGAATGGAGATTCTTTCACCCATCAACAATTTGTGGATGATACCATGCTACAAGGTACACCCACGGTTAGGGAAGCTCTAGCCTACAAACAAATCTTGAAAGACTTTGCAATGGATGCGGGCATAGAGGTAAGCCTTACCAAATCAAAGATTTTCTTTTTTAATACTGACATTGATATTCAGAGAAATATATCTATAATTCTAGGCTTTCAAAGAGATTTGCTACCCTCCAAATATTTGGGAGTACCGCCAGTAGAAAAACCGCTGAGCAAGAGAGTTTGGGAGCTTGTGACCAATAAGCTCCAGGAAAAAAATCTGGAAATGGACAAACAAGTCTTTGAATTTAATAGGATGACTAGTTCTCACAAAAGATGTGCTATAAATTATCCTCATATTTATGTTTTCATCCCTTCCAGCTCCTAAAGGAGTTATGCAACAATGTAGAAATATCCAAAGATATTTTCTTTAGGACAGGGGGGAAGAGGAAAAAAATGGTCCTTGGTAGCCTAGGAAAAGGTATGTAAACCTAAGACACATGGAGGTTTGGGACTTGATGACCCTAAAATGCTAAAAAACGTTTTGGGGGTAAAACTATGGTTGAGATGGCTAAACGATTTAGCTTCCCCTTGGACCAAAATTTGCAAACAAAAATATGCAAACAATTGGCAAGAAAGGGATCATATTAGAATGTCTAGGCTCATCAAAGGCTCCCAGATTTGGAACAAATCTTGGGAGAATAGAGCCACTCTCTAGAAACACAATTTCTAGGAAATCAAAGATGGAAACCTTGCTTGGTTTTGGGAAGATAATTGGCAACAAGAACCTAAATTGTTAAGAGAAGAATTTGCAAATATCAAGGAAGACATTGACAACAAAGGGTTACGCATATTAAATGACTTCTGGGATTAGGAAAGAAGTGAGGGAAAATGGAGAACATGTAAGAAACTAGTATACAGTGATGACTACCCATTGAAGGCACAGGAAGAAGCTTTAACAATAGAGAAAGATTCTGACATCAGTAGATTCAGACTGGCTGAGATGGGTAAAAAATAATGAAGGCACCTTTAACCTCAAAGATGCCAAGCGCATAGGCCTTGGGCTTGAATTTCCAAAACCTGATGGGGTATGGAAGGACCTATGGAAGAACCAAAGATGGATGAAAATCAAATTGTTCACTTGGTTAGTGCAGCATAAAAAAATTATGACCTGGGAAAACATTAGGAAAAGAGGGGTATTTGGTCCATCTAGATGCTAGCTATGTGAATTACAAGAAGAAACTATGGATCACCTTCTCAACCTCTGCACATTCACATCCACCTTGTGGAATTGGATAACTTCAATATTCAGACAAAAGGACAGGGACATGGGCAGCATTACCAGCACTTTGAAGAAGTGGAGGAAGAATTTCTCTGATAATGAAATAGTCAAAAAAATCTTGGGCTTTGGTTCTGGGGTTTTTAATCTGGGATGTCTACAGAGAATGCAACAATAGAATATTCAAGAATAGGAAAGGTTCTTCCCAGAGCATCATGGCTCAGATTTTAAGGCAGCTCAATGAGACAGTAGGAACCCTCATTAAAAAACCCACTGAGGACCAACCTAAAGATACGGATGTGCAGAAACTGCTACATTTTGGACTTCAGGGGCTTGTCCTATAGGGAAAAAAACAAGAATGCAAGTCATATAATAGCTAATAAGGATTTTTGGCAACCTCCCCCTTAGGGTTTTATGAAATACAATATGGATGGGATCTCAAAAGGAAACCTGAGCATGTCAGGGTATGGAGGAGTAATAAGAGATGATAAGGGTTTCATAAAAAGCATCTTTCATAGCCATTTGGGGAAAGCCACTAATAATATGGCAGAGCTCATGGCCCTTGAGCAATGCTTAGAAATCTTAAGGGACTCAAATATTCATAGTACCATAATTGAAGCTGATTTCGAATTGATTATTAATTCAGTCAAGAAAATTTGCTAGCTCAGCTTCGGACAAAGTATCGAGACATTGACAACTTCTACAAGTTTATCAACAGATTCCATCCCACCTGCAGAACATGAGAACCCTTAGTTTTACTCATGTGCACTGAACAACCAAAAACTTACAGGATATCTTAGCTAATGAAGGTGTACTCTATGCTAAATGCAATAAAAAATATGACTTGATAGTAACCCCCCAGGGTAGATTTAGGGAAGAGTATCTTAGACAAGCAAATGCGAATAGGGAGTTCTATCAAAGTAGGGGAAACTAGTATGATGTAATATAATGGAAATAGAGAAATTCTTTGGGTGGGAATATGTACTGATAACTCTACAAACCCAAGGTTCTCGGGTAGGTTTCAATATATAGACCAAGAATCTACATGAATACGAATTACACTAAAGATCGCATTTTGATTAGCTATGGAGGGTGCTTAGTTAACGGGTGGGAAGATAGGAGAAATAGAGGCAATCCTATGAATTTCGCGTGGCAAATAGCAAGGTAGTTACCATGCCAAATGGACCTGAAATTAATTTTAGTGGGAGCTTTATTAGGCTTTGGGTCCGAAAGTGTTGTTAAACATTGGGCAAGTTACATAACTTGGTTGGGATCCCCTGTATCTGTTGGATTTCAAGCTTATTACATGCGCGAAGGTAATCCTCCCAGGCAAACACAAAATTTTTATATTGCTATCTCTATATGCTTATCGGGTTTGATTTAGTGATTAAAGGGTTTGCATGTTAGATTTCCAAAATTTATTCTGAGGGGTTAGATCTTTGGTGGCAAATCGCATGATCTTGGTGAAAGTTTGAATTTTGGGGGTCACAACATAATGTTTTATGGGCCCTTCGCCTAGATTGTGCGCCTTTGGCTCAATTTCCAAGGCTATGTGGAGCTCGATAAAATTATGGCCCACATCTCCTTTGGGTTTTTTGTACATTATGTAATGTGTTTTTATAATATAGTTGAATAGAAGTACCGACACTTAATTTATCAAAAAAGAAATTAGAGCCCATCAACTCTAAAATGAGTTTCTCACATTGGACCCCAATAATTTTTCTTCCATTGAATCTTTTTTTTCCAATTTCAAGACCCTTAGACTTCTCTTGGAAGATGCTAAGGTTAAGAAAGAAGATGGTAGCCTTATCTATTCCATTCTTACTAAGTTGGGACCATCCTACTCTATGTTTGCTTCCACCTTCCACTGTACTAGAGAAGCCTTTATTTCTCGAGGACAAGACTACAAGTCCCCCTCTTTTGATTCCTTTTGTGATTCTGAAATAACAGAACAAGAAAATCTCTTATATATTTGTCTTCTTAACGTTGGAAACGCTTCTATGAAAGCCTTAGCCACCTAGCAGCAACCAAATTCAAAGAATCCTAAGAAGTAGTATCCTAAAAAGAATGGTCCTAAACCAAACAAGGGTCCTACACAATTTCAGTCTCAAAATGAAAAATCATGTCAACAAAATGATAATGCAAATAAAAACAAAGGGAAGAAGATTAATAGACATTGCCACTTTTGTAATCGAGATGGCCACTTAAAATCCAAATGCTTAAGAAGATGGAAGCCTTGGAAGAAACAATTAAGAAGCATAACATCCATTTGGAGCACTCTTCAACTTCAACTTCATCTTCAAGAATATCACTTTCCGCATGTGGTTGTCAAGCATCTCGGTCTAGCTATGCACTAAATGTATCTTCTTCTTCTCATTCTCATGAGTGGCTCATTGATTCTAGAGCTTATTATCACATGGTAGAAAACAAAGCCATGTTTTCTTCTTTAAATGATTGTAACACCAAAAATATATATGTTGGTGATGATAGATCTCTTACTGTTGTAGGGACTAGAACTGTTCATATATACAATGGTCAATTTAATGATGTATTATGTGTTCCAACCTTATCCTGCAACCTTCTATATGTATCTCAAATAACTCATTCAGGTGAAGGTAAAATCCTCGAAGTTTCACCTCACAATGTTGTAGTTAAGGACCTAAGAGATCCTAGATAGATTTTAGCTACTGGCATTGCTGATGATTCTACAAGGTTGTATAAGTTTAACAACTTTTTGTCATCAAATCTTCCCTCAGTATTTGTTGCTCATAATGATGAAATGAGCAAACTTTGGCATGAGCGATCTGGTCACTTAAACTATCGCTCCCTTCAGAATCTATGTAAAGAAAATATGGTGACAAGTCTTCCAATGGTATCTTGCAGAGATAGTGTTTGTTCTGGATGCGTAATCAAAACAAATCATTGGGATAGTTTTGAAAAACATGCCTCTTGGCACGCCTCAACCCCTTTACAGCTTTCTCATAGTGATTTATGTGGTGCACTTCCAGTTGTTCCATTCTCTGGCTACAAGTATTTCTTAACTTTCATTGATGATTTCTCTACACGCACTTGGATATACTTCTTAAAACTCAAGAGTGAAGTATTTAACATGTTCTTGGCCTCTAAGGCCTTTGCTGAAAAACAATCTGGACATCAAATTCTTAAGCTAAGATCTAATAATGGTGGATAATATGTTAACAAAAAATTCATCAACTTTTGCACTGAGAATGGAATTCAAATGCAACATACTGTTCCATATACTCCATAAAAAAATGTAGTTGAAAGGAAGAATTGCACGTTAAATAAAATGGATAATTGTATGCTTCAATCCAAAGGACTTAGTCTTAAGTTTTGGGCAGAAGCAATTAACTGTGAAAATTACATAGTAAATCACACTCCTACTAAGGTTTTAAAGAATATCACTCCAGAAGAAGCATGAAGCTTAATTAAACCAGATTTAAGTCACTTTCGTGTTTTTGGAAGTGAAGCATGGGCCCATATTCCAAATGAGAAACATAAAGATTAGAACCTAAGAGTGAAAAATGTATTTTTGTTGGAAATTTTGAAGATACTAAAGGATATAGACTTATTCCATTTAATTCCAAAAATGTTATCATTAGAAGAGATGTAAGCTTTGTTGAAAATATATCATCCTTTAAGCCTAGTTCAGCGGATGTGCCACCTCTCTCTATCCCTTCTAGTTCTGAAAATATTTCTTCTTCAAATGATGACAGCGAGGATGAAAAATCTTCCCCCACCTTCTCAGGATCCTCCTTCATCTCCTCAACTTCCAAAATGGGTCTGTGCTACTCGAGATGCAGCAGGTGCTCTTTCTGGTGATCCTATAGGTCAGCAACGTACACATTCTAAGTTCGACATAGCCTCTTTTTTACTAGCTCAAGCTTCAGCGAATTATGATCCTTACACCTTTGCAGAAGCTTCAGGCCATCTAGATTGGGATAAAGCTATGAATGAAGAATATCGTTCATTATTGGCAAATGATACATGGAATCTTGTTCCTCTTCCAAAGCAACAAAAACTTGTTAAATGTAGATGGGTTTACAGAAAAAGTATTGACCAGAGGGAAAAGTTGATAAACATAAATCTCATCTTGTTGCTAAGGGTTTTTTACAACTTGAAGGCATTGACTATACTAAAAACTTCTCCCCTATTTCCAAAGTGCACTCTATCTGCCTTATTCTTCCACTTGCTACCTCTTTCAAATGGGAATTCCATCAGACGGATGTAAAATCTGCCTTCTTGCATGGGGACTTGCATGAAGAAATCTATATGGAACAACCTACTCACTTTATAGAAATAGACTCCAACCTTTTATGTCAACTTAAGAAATCCCTTTATGGTCTCAAGCAATCCCCTCGAGCTTGGTATGCCAAAATGAATAGCTTTCTTTTAGAAACCGACTTTTCTAGGTGTCATTCTGACAATACTGTCTACACCAAGAAAGTGGGCAAGTCTCTTAACATTATTGTTCTTTATGTTGATTATCTTATCCTTACTAGCAGTGATCCCAACCTTATAAACCACGTGAAGTTCAGCCTTAAAAGGAAGTTTGAAATGATATACTTAGGACACTTGGATTATTTTCTTGGTCTTCAAGTCATGCAATCCAAGGAAGGTATTTCCCTTTCCCAGTCCAGGGATGCATGTGATCTTCTATGCCATTTTCACAAGGAAGACTGTAAGCTAGCCCCTTCTCCCTTTTAGTCTGGAGCCAAACTTTCAGTCACTTGTACTTCCCCTGAAGTTGATGTTACCCTATATTGTCAACTTGTATGAAAAATTTTGTATTTGACCAATGCTCGTCCTGACCTTTCCTTTGTTGTTGGACTTACTGCTTGGTTTATGCAAAACACATATGAAAGTAATTGGAAATGAGCTAAAAGAATACTTCGTTTTGTTTGAGGTACAGTTCAATTTGGGATTTATTATAGTATAGAAGCATCTCCTCTATTGGCTGGTTTCACTGATTCCAATTTGGCTCAAACCCTGATGATCAGAAGTCTACTGTAGGTTATGTTTTCACTCTTGGTTCAAGACCTATTACATGGGCCTGCAAGAAACAAAGTTCCATTTCTCTTTCTTCAGCAAAAGCAGAGTATCATGGTGTTGTAGAAGCTAGTAAGGAAGGCCTGTGGCTTCATCAAATCCTGTTAGAGTTTGGCTTTTAGCAGCAACATCTGACTACACTTTGGTGTGATAATCAAAGTGCCATTGAACTATCTAAAGATCTAGTCCAAAAACAGCATAACAAACACATTCAACTACACATGTGCTTCATCAGAAAGCTCATTCATGACCGTGTTCTTGAAGTGCAATATTGTTCAACAAATGATCAAGTTGCAGACATCTTTATAAAGGCTCTCACAGAGTTGAAGTTTACTAAACTTTAATTTATGGTTGGAGTTCATGAATTTGTCAGTAAGGGGGGATAGGCTCTAATGCCTACTTCCTTCTCCTATTGTGTCATATTTGTACATCCTTCAATCATATCCCAAGTTGTTCTTAAGGGGGGATGTGTAGATATTCTGACACATAGGAAATAGTTAAGCATAACTTGGTATAGTGTATATTTAGGTAAAGTGTGTTTCTTTACTATGTACCTTTGTAACTTAGAATCCGATGGTCATGATATGTTCTAGACATGAAGTGATCCGGTGGTTCATTTTCTCCTCAGCATTACCAACACTTGATCCACAAATTAACACCCAATTGGTCCATGATCACTATGTAAAGAGCATGGAGGGTCATTTGTAGGGAAACCATTCATGAGAGAACCTTATGTAGATTTTCATTCTTTTATTAATAAATTGCCTGAAGTGGCTGTGTTGGCTCAAGCCATGGATTGTTTCCCTCTTTCAGGTTTTTAACCGCGTCAATAATACTAGTGTATTGATATGTGATCTGTTTGTGAGTGGTGTCCTTTGGTGTTGTGTCTAAGGAACTTACCCTATAAATTCCTACATCAGATCCCATTATTTTATCTTTATCATCATTAATAAAAAAATGTTGAAATTATACCTAGGAAAAAAAAATGTTATTGTACCAAAAACATTAGTGTGTTTTTTCCCCCAAAAACAACTATTTTTTGCACAAAAAAATCGGTTTTACTGCCATTTTTAAAAAATGTTGATAATTGACCCTCAAAAAAGAAACCATTGTTCCAGTATACACACTTTTCGTTTTTAGCACCATTTTTCATGTTTTTTAGGGTTTTTTGGCCACAGTTCCCATTTTGAGTTTATAGTTCCCATTTCAAAGTTTACATTGCTATATATGGACCCTTTCTATATATGTATGTATGAATCTTACTGAAATTTGTTGTTGGTTTAACCATCACTTTGGATTGTTGGTTTCCCTAAATTCCAGCTGGTGATGTCTCTTTGTTCATGTGTTCCATTTCAAGTTGCATGTTTCCATTGGTTTTTAAGGGGCTCATTCCCCTTTCTGTATGTCATGCACCTTCATGCACCTTCCTTTGCTTATTATGCTGGTCACACTCTTGCTACCAAGAAGTACATATTGCTTGCCTCTGCACGCAACCACGGTCAAGGTGATACCGTATGACCCACTACTAGGACTCTACACCAAATAGTCTGAGGTTTAGTTGGGGCCTCTTACTAGGGAGATCTCCTAACATGTTAGCAGGTACAACACCATCAATAGTCTCCTAGATGAGGGAATAAATTGATGCCCATTCATACCAGTCCTCCTGTCACGTGTATCCAATGATTTTCCACCTCTAACTGTGTCCCCTCTGTCCAACTTGTGTCCAGACTAAGATCTTCTACCATAAGCTCCATTAATATTATCCTCCTTCTCTTGACTATTCCTCAATTGTATTTATCGTTGTAACTCTAGCAAACTCTCAAGGATTGTTTTATTAAGCACTACCTACTTCTCCTGAGCCATTGCAAGTGTTTCCTGAGCCTCAACCAACCTGCCATTGTGTGATTTTAAACTTCTATTTTTTTCCCTGAAGCTCCTTAATCTATCTACTATACTGGAAGAATACTCTTCTCCTTGCTTCTCAGCTAACGACTAGGAAGAGTCATGGGAACTGTAGTCTACCATTTTTCCTCTCATCTTGAATTCTCTTCCTCGTGCAAGTATACCATGTCAGATAAATGAAATAGATACCAAAACCAAATCCATATCTTAGCGATGTTCAAGGGAGGCTTATCTCATCTACAATATCAATCCACATTAGCATGTACATGAATAAGCATAACCATGTCCATCTAATATAATATTGTCACAACAACATCACGCGTGATCATACGAATTGTATACCTTGATCTCGTGCATGACAATCATAACCTTCACAATATCAGACTTACCCAAAGAGAGTGAAACCATGCTCTGATGCCACCTTTTTGTACCAGCAATGAAACAAAGAGAGTACAACCCTCTTTGATACCACCATGTATCGATGCCTCCTCTAACATATGCCCACTTTCAATAGCTTATCGAGGGTAAACATGTGATGAGGGGTTACTATGATATGACTCAAATCCTAGATGACCTAAGGGAAATTGAGTCAACACAACAAGATCTTATTGTATTCCCTTTGGTGCCATAGGACCTCCAAGAGTAACCCAACCCCTCCAAACGTCCCACCCCTAAGAAAACCCACATTTTCCTTGACCAAGAGCCCTAGTCAGTCCCGTGCAAAGGCTTCCACATGACTATGGGTTCCCAGCCACTCTCCTAGGCCTACAATAATGTAATTGTGGCCTCTTTCTACTCATGTTGGCATAGTGACTGTGAGAATTAAGGCTGCTTTCCAGGGTGGGGGCTTAGCCTCTTCCAAAAAAGCTATGAAACTTCTAGAAATCATAAAAGGCATGAATACAATGCCTGTAGATCAAAACCTAGAACCAAGATTTAACCTATTCATCCCCATCTAGAGCTGACATTTTTTCAAACACTTGGTAGATATACAACCTCTAGGTAATGAATACAAGTTTGAACATAAGGGACTGAAAAATTATTTGAATTTTAAAAAGAAGGGTCTCCACCTTCTCACATTAGCTATCATAACATTAATTAGGTCTTGCATCGATTCTTTATTTAGTTACAATTAAAACATGAATATAGATATGACTGTGATTTGTCATACAAACATGCTTATAACTAGCATATTACCAAATGGTTTCAGGAATTCCAATTTTCTCCTGACCATAGATTGGATGAACCATATCTTTTTTCAGCTAATCACCGCCATGCCATGTTTCAAACATGAATGTGCGATCTCATGGGATAAACTAGTCCAAAGACAACCAAGGGAAACCAAATGTTAAACCACCTCCACCATCTCCATGCCATGATCACAACTAGGTCGTTGTTGAGATAAAAAAACTAAGCTTGGATGCCTCAATTGTTTTTCACCATCCTTGAGACATTTTCTTGTCTCCACCCTCAAGCTTTACCATATATCCCACATTTATTGTTCAAGGGATTCCTAGGCATTTATGAATTTTCCTAAGACCACCTTAGCCGATATTCCAAAACCATCCAATAAGCGAAAGCTCAAAGTGAGAACAATCCCATCACACCATGGCTATCCAAAAATGGAAAGGCTAGGCTAAAATCCACTATCGAATCTTGATAAAATACATGAAAATTATAACAAAGGAACCATACACCTACATGCACCTAATATGCATGTCAGAAACAAATTGGAAATCACACATGTAATATCTTACCTGCAAGTATTCCAGATGAATTTTTTTGATCCTTTCCTTCCTTTTCTTTCCTTGTCCTTCCTTTTTTTTCCCTTTTCTTTCCTTTCCTTTATTTGTTACTTTATTTCTCGTCTTGGTTCTTTCTCCTCTTTGAGACAAATTCTAACACTAAACTGACAAAAGGCTGACAAATGTGATGAAAAGCTACCAACTAATGCTCTAAGGGTTTTTTATTGGTGAGTCCTCTAATTTCTTCAATTTTCCATTATTTGTGTTCATTTTCCTCCTTGCATGCAACCTTTGACCTTTGACCTTCTTTTCCTACTAATTTCCATTATTTTCATAAATAATGTGCCAAAAATACCTTTTTTTCCTTTTTAAATCATTACCCATTTCCTATGCCAATTTCCCATTAGCCATAAAACACAACAAGTGATGCCCACTAGGATATTTTCCCCAACATTTAGCTTTGAATATGTGTCCCTTTCACGTGGTCTTATTCTACCTTTATTAACTTTTATTACATGAAATGTTAACCCGAGGTTGTAATGAACGCCCCCCAAAGGGAACACCATCCTTGGTGTTAATAGACACTTACACTTAGAAAAACCACTGAAGAGAACAAACATAATGTCTATGGAGCTTTATAACACAACTTGTTGCAATATTTAAAAAAACCTCCTGCTCAAAAGAAAAACCATCATGCAACAACCATACTGCCTATTTGAGCTTTATAACTACACTCATTGTGATATTTATAATAGAAACCACACATAAATATGTAGAGATACCAAGATTCATTTTCCTTCACCAGAAAACAATGAAGGATACATATCCTGCATCTTATCAGACATCTCCCATGTCGCTTCATCAAACCCAAAGTACTTCCTCTACACTTTAACGTGCTCAAGTACTATGTTCCAAAGAACTAGATGTTTTTGTTGCAATATGCATTGGGGATCCAGCTGGAATTATCCTTCTTTGTCCACCTACAATATAGATCAATCAATAACATCATTAAAATCCTTTACATATCTTTTAAGACATTAAATATGAAAAAAATCATGGACTTCATTGTCGGTGGTAGTGAAAGTCTATAGGCCACTCGTCCAATTCTCTGAAGGATATCAAAAGGCCCGTAATACCATGTTGCAAACTTGGCACATGATCAAATATTCAATGAGTTATTCTTTCTTTTTATGGGAAAATTCACATTCTCCCCAACCTGAAACCCCTTATGGTCCTTGTCTTGTTCTGCGTAAATTTTATGGATGTATTGTGTTGCCTTTAGATTCTTCTTCAGAACCTGAATTTCTTGTTCCATGTCTTACAAAATGTCCTGACCAATACATACCCTATTCACTGGACCACTCCAGCTGATGGGAGCATTACAATTTTCCCCATATAGTGCCTCAAATGGACTCATTCTTAGTGACTCCTAATAACCATTATTGTAAGAAAACTCAACCAATGGGATGTACTAGTCCCATCTCCTCTACTGATGCATGACATACATCCTCAACATATCATCTAGGACATTGTTAACCCTCAATGTCTTTCTATTTTCCTATGGATGATAAGTTGTGATGAAGGCCAACTCTATCCCAAATTCTACAGAGAACTCTTTCCAAAACTTGGAAGTTAACTTGGCATCCCTGTCTGACACGGTATTTTTCAAAACACCATACAATCTCATGATCTCCCTGATGAATATTTGTGCTACCTCACTAGGTAAATAGGTAGTCTTCACTGCAATGAATTTAGCTACCTTTCTCAACATGTCTACCGCAACCATGATAGAATCATTCTGCCTCAATGTCCCCAAAAAACCTGTAATGAAATCCATGGAAATGACCACCCATTTCCACTCTAAAATCAAAATCACTAAAGAAACCCACATGGATGATTACACTCTTCCTTGACCTGCTGACATTTCAAACATCTTACCACGAACTATGCCATTTTCTTCTCCATATTCAGTCAATAGTATAATTTCTTTACTTGTGCGAATGTCTTCTGATATCATGAGTGACCTGAATATGGTTTTACATGAAACTCCCTCAATAGAATATTCTTGAGTTAATTGTCATCCAAAACATAGATCATGTCCCTAAATCTCACCAAGACATATTATCTAAGATGAGAATCCACATCCTCATAATTTTGACATTTTTGTAACCTTATAATAACCTTCCTGTACCTATCATCCTACTATCCTACATGTAAGAACTTATCCTGCAAATCTACCCAATATAAGCTCACTGCTACAACGTGGTTCAACAACACTTTCCTATAGATAGAATCTGCAATCTTGTTCTCCTTACCCTTGATGTATTTGATCTCGAAGTCAAATTCACTAAGGGTAGCTAACCATCTAGCTTTCCTAGCATTAAAATTCAGCTAATCAAACATATGTCTCAGTGCATATGATCGCTCATCAGCACAAACCTCCTGTGAAGAAGATAATGTCTCCACATCTTCAAGGCATGAATAAAAGATACCAACTCAAGATCACGAGTCACATAACTCTTCCCATTCTCCTTCAGCTTCTTGTATTCATAGAATATCATTTTTCCTTCTTGCAAGAGGACTCCACAAAGCCCTCTCTTGCAAGCATCTGTATATACTACAAAATCTTTATATGAATATGCAATCTTTAACACTGAGAATTGTTCAACAACTACTTCAGCTACTCAAAATTGGTTGCACACTCCTCTGTCCATTCATGCTTCTTACCTTTCCTCTACAAGGATTTAATGGGATATGTAATGTGTGAGAATTTGTTGATGAACCTCCTCTAGTAACCTGCTAAGCCCATGAATTATCCAACTTCCTCCACATTTCTAGGACCTGCCCACTCCATGATAGTTTTTATCTTCTCTGGATTTACTGTTATGTGATTATTGGAAACAACATGTCCCATGTAGTGTGATTATTGGAAAAAACCCGTGAACCATTTATGAAACCAACGTTTCGGACTAGCTAGGTGAGTTCATCAATAGGGCAATGAGATTTGTGTTTTGAGAAGAGAGATACGTGAAAACTATGGAGCTATTAATAGATGTTTAGAAAAATATTTGATATCTTATTTTTAATGTCGACTTAATTGATTCCAATTTATTTGATTATTGGAAACAACATGTCCCATGTAGTGTGATTATTGGAAAAAACCTGTGAACCATTTATGGAACCAACGTTTTGGACTAGCTAGGTGAGTCCATCAATACGGCAATGAGATTTGTGTTTTGAGAAGAGAGATACGTGAAAACTATGGAGCTATTAATAGATATTTAGAAAAATATTTGATATCTTATTTTTAATGTCGGCTTAATTGATTCCAATTTATTAATCATAT
>APFE031488912.1:63116-99068 GCA_000404065.3 Pinus taeda
TTAAGCCGACATTAAAAATAAGATATCAAATATTTTTCTAAACATCTATTAATAGCTCCATAGTTTTCACTTATCTCTCTTCTCAAAACACAAATCTCATTGTCCTGATGATGGACTCACCTAGCTAGTCCGAAACGTTGGTTTCATAAATGTTTCACATGTTTTTCCTCTAGCAAAAAATTCTGCCAGCCTGTATGAATCTCTCTTTAACATCTCAACATTGGTTCTAAATTTTTGGCATGCTCTTCCCGATTCTTAGAATATATCAATATGTCATCAATCAATACAATAAAATACTTGTCCAGATAAGGACACAACAAACTATTCATCAAACACATTAAGGTATTTGAAGCATTATTCAAATTGAATGGAACTACAGAAAACTCATAATTCCCATACGTGGTCCTAAATGTAGTCTTGCAGATGTCTTCTTATTTGATGCGTACCTGATGGCGTCCTAATCGCATATCTATCTTTGAGAACAGTGATGAGCCCTTCAACTCATCAAACAAGCCATCAATTCTCAGAAATGGATACATGTTCTTGATCATCACCATGCTTAGCCATCTATAAGCAATGCACAATCTAAGAGTACCGTGCTTCTTCTTCACGAAAAATATTGGTGTAGCCCAAGGCAATACACTTTGTCTAATGTATCTATTATCAAGCATTTCCTTCAATTGCAACTTCAACTCTACTAACTATGGAGTGCTCATCCTATAAGTTTCCTTTGATGCTCGTTCTACCCATGATACCAACTCATTAGAAAAGTGTACTTACCTATGTGGAGGAAACTATGGAATCTTTACTGGAAACACATCCTGAAAATGTTGCAATACAGGGTACCTCTTGAATAATTTTGAATCCTCAACATCCTTACCCTTGTCATTGGAAATATGAACTACAAAAATTACACACCATTTTCTACAACTGTGCTTATCATACATAGTTGTGACCATCGTCATGATGTAGGATTCTTCTTCCCCTACAAGATTCTCTTCTCCCCATTATCATCTAGGCACTCAATAGCCTTGTCATAGAAATCTACTTTGGTCTTGTGAAGATGCAACCAATCCATACCCAAAAACATACTAAGTGATCCTAATGGAAGTAGATTCAAATGTGTTGTTGTAGGAATACCATTCAACTCAAATGTGCAAGCTCTTACCTACTGATTAACTCTCCTCTTCATACCTGTAGCCAACTGGACCAAGCAAGACTCTGCATGCACTTATTTTCTCAAGCAACACTTATCCACTAGGTCAATATTAACATAACAATAATTGTATCCAGGATCAATAAAAATAGAAATATCTTGATCACAAATCTTACCATCCATTTCAATGATAGATTCCTAGTGATCTACCTACCTATTATCAACAACTGCATAAATATGAGGAATACTATGACCAACATCCTCAACTGTCTGTGCATCGTGAGAAAAATAGATTTGAGGCCTACCTCCATGTTACAATGGACAATCCTTCTTACGATGATCTTTTTGACACATCCAACACTACAACGGTGCTATAAAATTACCTCTAGCCTACTACTATCCAGGATGTGACTCATGTCCCTTCTCAACTGTGATGAAATTCTTGTAAGGAGCAACTTTTTATTTCTCACCTGAAACTTGAGGTATTCCCTTCTTCGATGGCCATTTTCCTTATACTTTCTCATTTCCCTTCAAGTCACATTTAGGGTCAACTTTTCACTTTAATTACTCATAACAATGTTTCAATTTACGAATGGATTCCTCTACGTGTCTAGACTCATCAAACTAAATATTGTCTCTATATGTTGTGAGAAATTCACTCATGAATCTTTGAATCTTAGCCTTCTCCTCCTTGAGATATGGCACATACCTCAACAAATCCAAGAATCTCCTAGTATACTCATAATCTACAATAGAACCCATCTATAGCCCACAAAGCTCCTTAGCTCTATCATTATTGTAACTCTCCAATAGGTACTTCTTCTTTAATAGCCTCTCGAACTCATCCCAAATCAATTCATCATCTCGAATACCTTTCAAATTATTTATATCCTCCCACTAGATATATGCTTTAGATTTAAGACTGAAAGTGGTTATCTTAGCTTTCATGTTCTCTGAGTAGTTGTGCAATATAAATAATTTATTCATTCCAAGAAACCATTCCTCTGCATCTTTTGACTTCTTCATTTCTCCATCTAATGTAGAAGGATTAACTTTCTTGAACTCCTCAAGCAAATACTTAGCCCTCTTATAAGGATGATGACGATGATGACTATAATGATATCTCCTATATGTGGAACTAGAATGATGCCCATACATACGAGTCCTCCTATCAGTTGTACCCAGTGATTTTCCACCTCTAATTGTGTCCCCTTTATCTATCCTGTATCTGGACCGAGATCTGCTACCAAAGGCTCTATTAGCTTTCTCTTCCTACTCTTGATTGATTCTCAATTGTCACTATCTCTATAACTCACACAAACATTGAAGGATTGTTGCATTAACCTATACATGCTTCTCCCAAGCCATTGCAAGTGTTTCGTGAGCCTCGACCAACCTATCATTTTCTACTTTGCAGCTTATGATCTCTTCCCTCAAGCTCCTTAATATATCCTCTATAGTAGGAGAATACTCTTCTCCTTGCTTCCCAACTAACCAGTATGGACAGTCAGGGGAACTGTAGTCTCCCCATTTTGCTTGTCATCTTGAATTCTCTTCCTCCTGCAAGTGTACCATGTCAAATAAACAAAATAGATACTAGAGTCAAATCCATACCTTAGCGATGTTCAAGGGAGGCTTATCTCATCTATAATATCACTCCACATTAGCATGTAAATCTATAACCATAAACATATCTGTGCAATAACATAATGTCATAAAAACATCATGCATGTGCATATGAGTTGTATACCTCGATCCCATGCATGACAACCACAACCTTCACAACATCAGACTTACCCAAAGAGAGTGAAACCACGCTCTGATGCCACCTTATCATATCATATATGAGACAAAGAGACATAAACCCACTTTGATACCACCTTGTAATGATGCCTCCTATCACATATACCCACTTTCAGTTGGTTACTCAAGGTAATCATGTGATGAGGGGTTACTATGATGTTACCTGAACCTCCTAGATGACATAAAGGAAAGTGAGTCGACAAAAAAAGATCTTATTGACTTCCCTTAGGTGCTAGAGGACCTCCAAGAGTAACTCAACCCCTCCAGATGTCCAACCCCTGAGACAACTCACATATTCCCTTACCTAGAGCCATATTCACTCCCTTTTCAAGGCTTCCACACAACTGTAGGTTCTCAGTCACTCCCATAGGCCCAAATCAGTGAAATTGTGGCCTTGTTCTTCCCGTGTTATGCTATTGACCATGAGAATTAAGGCTACTTTCGATGGTTGGGGATTTTCCTCTTCCTAGAAAGCTATGAAACTTCCACAACTCATAAAATAAATGAATATAATTCTTGTAGACCAAAAAGAACCAAGAATTGACTTGACCATCCCCAACCAGGACTGACATTATGTCAAAATCTTGGTAGATATACATCCTCTCGATAATGAATTCAAGTTTGGACATAAGGTACTAAAAACTTATCCAAGGTTAAACAAGAAAGGTCTCTAGCTTCTCACATTAGCTATCATAACATCAATTAGGTATTTCATTCATTATTTATTCAGTCAAAAGTAAAATCATGAATAGAGAGATGACTAAGATGTGTCATAAAACCATGCTTATAACTAGCATATAACTAGATAAATAGAAATGAAATAACAACCATTAAAGACACATAATAACTCGTACATCTCCTTACTAAAATCAATATAAAGTTAGTTTTTATTAACTATACTCAATTACCAACCGGTTTCAAGATTTCCACATTTCACCTGACCATAGATTAGATGAACCATATCTTTCTTTAAGCCAATGACCCTGATCCAATATTCCAAGCATGAATGTGGAATATCATGGGATATACCAATCCAAATACAACCAAGCGAATCTAGAGTTTAAATGACCTATGTCCTCTCCATATCATGGTCACACCTAATTTGGTGCCAAGAACACGAAATCGAACCAAGCCTGGATGCCTCAGAATTTTTTCACCATCCTTGAGGAATTTTCTTGTCTCCACCACAAGGTTTTCCATGTATCCTTCCATTAAGGTTCAATGGATTCCTAGGCCTTTGGGAATTTTCCTGAGGCCACCTCACCCCAAATTCGAAAACCATATGACAATCCAAAGATCAAATTGAGAACAATCCCACCACACCATATCTATCCGTAAATGGTAAGGCTACGCTAAAATCCACTGTCGAATAACAATGAAAAACATGCCAATGACAAAAAAGGAACCATATACCATGCATGTCAAAAGCAACCAAAAAACTACACATGAAATCTATTACCTACAAGTATTCCCATTGAATCTGCTTGATCCTCGCCTTCATTTTCTTTCCTTTTCCTTCTTTCCTTTTCCTTTCCTTTTCCTTTCCTTTCTTTTTCCTTTACTTGCTTGCTTACTCTCTTTCTCCTTTTGGTGCTTTCTCCTCTTTGAGACAAATTCTAACACTTAACTAACAAAAGGTGAGAAAAAGCTACCAACTTATGCTTTTAGGTATTTTTATTAACGAGGCCACTAATTTCCTCAATTTTCCATTATTTTCCTTCATTTTGCTCCTCACATGCAAACTTTGATCTTTCACCTTCCTTTTCGCCTAATTTCCATTATTTTCTTAAATAATGTGCCAATAATATATTTTTCCCTTTTCAAAGCCTTACCCATGGCCTTTTCCAGTTTCCCTTTATCAATAAAACACAACAAACGGTTCACACTAGGATAGTTTTCCCAAGAATGAGCTTGGAATAAGTGTCCCTTGCCTGTGGTCTTATTTTAACTTTATTAACTTTTATTACATGAAATTTTAACCCAGTTCTATTACAAGTTCCGTGTAATTTTAATAAGTTAAGGCCATTGGAAGTCAATTGGAACAAGGTCAAGTCATTTTAGCTTCTTGGAATTGGAATTACAATTTTTAGGGGCACTATGAAATGATTTCACACCGCCTACAAGATTTTGACTGCGCTATGAAATTATTTCATAGTGCCTACAACATAAGGTTTTTAGGGCTTCGTGATGGGTTTTTAAATGATCATGTACCTACCCATGCACCACTTACTAATTTTAATCCAATGTAATTGAATGGGTTGAGGGAAAATTTTGAAAACTGAGAAAAATATTTGTCATGGACTTACAAAAGAGAAATACATATTCTTATTTTGACTCCATATTTTAAAAATTCCTAAAATATTCAAAAATTGGGCAAAAGTCAGAGTTGTGTTTGTCTAATAGTTTGGGGTATTGGAAAACATGGTAATCCAATCTATCATCAAGTGGTGTCAGAGCAAGTTAAGTTATTTGGAGAATATCAGAGATAGATCGTTCTTTGCTAATATAGTTATAATAACATAGATTGGATTTTAGAGTTATAGTATAGTTGAAAGTGATAACAAGTGATAGTGGAGATGGTTGCATGTCAAGAAGAATTGATCTATGTACATATAGAATTTGTAGGTTATAAGACAACTTGACAATCAAAATAGGTTGGAGAGTAGAAGAACATTACAACAATAGGGGGACAAGTTGAATTCATAGGAAGTAAGTGAGATGATTGTAGTGAAGTGAAGAGTTGATATCATCTTGAGTGAAAATAGGTATATTGGATGGAAAGGCATTGGTTCAATAAGTAGATCCAAGATCCAAGAAAGATGGTGGAAGATGAGATATTTTTATATATGTTGTAGAATTGTATATGATATTTATGCTAACTTGGTGAATAAGACAATTGTTTTTGTAGGACTAAATTGGTAGAAACTACCATAGAAAGTAAGTTCTGTGAAAGGATGAGGAGGAGGAAAATCTCTTAGATGAATAAATGGTAAAAAAATCCAATAAAAAGATAAATTTGTTGAAAACTAACAAGAGTGAGTGATTGAAGATGTAACAACCAACAACTTTGAAAGTTGAGGAGCAAAAATGCTTAAGGAGAGGTTCTACTATAGAGAACCTAGAGAAGAGTAGATACTAGGAGGATGAATTTGTATGGGTGACAAGTAGCAAACACATTATAGTCAAAACAAGGGCTTGTTGTAGCTCACTAGCAGGCTAGGAGTGTTCACAGGAGGAAGAGATGAAGATGATTGTTGTTAGTAATAGTATACGTTCAGAGGAAAGTAACAACCAGAAGAAGAAAAGTGCCAAATAATTTGGACTCAAAGGAATGAATGATGAAGAATTTGAGAAGGAAATTGTTGAGTTAAGACTAGAACTCAATCATGTGAAACAATTGCTATAAGAAAGTTAGGATGACGAGAGTTATGGTTGGATAATGAATAAGTAGATGGTGAGATGGAATTCCTTGTAAAGGAAGATGAGATGGAATATGTATGTCCAATTTGAATAAGAACAATGTAGAGAACTTGAGTGTGAGATGGATGTTTCTATATGTAAATTTGAGCAAGGATTATTCTCTAATGAAGAGGTAGAGTTTTTGGATGAATGGTTGGCAAAAGATCCATATGATGGATATTGCATAAGGGTAAAGAAGATTTTATGAAATATATGAGGAGCTAGAATTCTTGGAAGAAAGGATAAATAAACATTGATTACATATTCATAATGAAAAAATAGAATTGGAAAAGGAGAAGATTTTCTTGGATGACAATGAAGATGAAATTGAAATCTACAACTAGCAGGTTATAAAGGAAAGGAATAATGCATAATTAAATGAAGTTTCTTTAAAATTTGTGGCAAGAGAAGGTATGCAACAACTTGAAGAGAGAAAATTCAGCAACAAACTGAATTAGAATATGAAATTGAAAGAAGGAAAGAAGGAAGGTATAGCTTCGTGTATGAATAGACAACGTATGATTTTGAGGAATTTTTTTAGCAATGTATTGGAATGTTTGAACGATTCAGTAAAAATTGAAGGTCAGAGTTCATAGAAGAAGTATTAAAAGGAGGTAAACATTAATTAAGAATACGTTAAGAGATTTATTTTAATTTATAGATGAGAGTATAGAAAGGACAAGAGATTTTCAACAACCTAGAGCAAAGAGTGCTCAAAGGGTTCTAGGGAAGAGGACTAAGAAAATGAAAAAAGATTGAACTTAGGAGAAAGTTTGGTGAGGTATCATGTAGAAAGGTGGAGACTTGTTATTGTGGACATGTGTTGCAGCTCATGAGTTAGGCCAGATGGATATGATGAGGAGGTCATAAATTTTTGTACCTTTGGAGTCTGATGCAAGTGCGTAGGTCGAGCACAAAATTCGATGAAGACTAGACCAAAAGCTTAAAAATGTGATGGGATGGTCACATGATGATGTTGGAAGATATTTAATTTTTTTGTAAGAATTTGTATATGTTTACATTAAAAGTGAGTTTATTTTTAAAATAAATTGGAGGAATTATTTTCTAATGTAAATATAGTTTCAACTTCCCTTATTTGGTCGAGAAGGGAAAATGACTCATCACTTGTGACTCTTTGTTGTCCCATGTTAGGTTTATTTTGAAGGAAAAAAAAATTGGAAACGATAGGCAAAGAAGGAGGAGAAGAGAGCATAACCTCTAGAGGGAGGAGAAGAGACAAGGTTGAAAGAGGCCTGGGCTGTATATTCCCACATTGTATATCTAGTTAGGTTTAATGTATATTAGGATTTGATTAATGAAAAATATGTTTGTATGTCATTGTATTTGTTACAACCTTGTTTGTATATGGTTAGTGAAGTTTTTGAGCTTTGGGGAAAATCAATTTCTATCTATAAATTGTTGTCAATCATAATTTATTCTTGTGTATTGTTATCTTTAGAAGTCTACACTTGTTGAGCTTATTTTCATTAAGAATCTTAGCATGGAAACTTCCATCATTGTGTTTTTTCCATTTTGGTTTTGATTACTATTGAAAATTTTGTAGAGGAATATGTGGTGCAATTAAGATCCTATAATAATTCAATGCACATGTCCTGTGACAAATATAACACAATAGATGTTTTTTGGCACTAATATTGGAATGTGATATTCGTTGTTTGGTTCCAAGGTTAGGAATAGTGCACATGAGGGTTAATAAAAAAATCATGTTTCTTATAGTTTATGCTAGCACTGATGAGTCATTCTAGTTTTAGAATGCCTATGTATGGAAAAAACAAAAGCACCCTATTTTGTTTAAATGATGTCAAAACCATTTGAGATTTGTTCCTAAATTGTAAGTTCAAGTTAGATATGCAAACTCAATGAAGAAATATTGGGTGTGTGTAATTTTAAGAAGAAATTTAAGGCTATGGGAAGTCGATTACAACAAGGCCAAGTCATTTCAGCTTCCTATAATTCGAAATACATTTTTTGAGGGGCACTATGAAATCATGTCGGAACACCTACAAGATTTTTATTGTTCACCCACAATGAAAAGTTTTCATTGTTGTGTCTTGGGTTTTTAAATGCTTATGGAAGTTCTTGTTTCACCACTTGTTGAGCTGAATCCTATGTAATTTAATGAGGTGAGCGAAAATATTGAAAAGTGACAAAAATATATCTCATGACATTTATCCAAGTAAGTCTATGTTTTTTATCTGACTGCATATGTTAAAGGGTTTCTTCAAATATTATCGAATTAGATACACAAATGTGTTGAGTACTCCTGCATTATTAGCAGCGGGGGCAACCTAGTCTGTCATACTTGAAAATTTTGTAATAGTATGTACTTGAAGCAATAGTGATGATGTTAGTGTACCACCTAAAGCTCATGGTTATCTCACAACCACTTTGTAAGTGAAGGCTTTTGGTAAGTGAATAACCACTTTGTAGTGTAGATTTGTGGTAAGCTAGAACCACCTATGAGAGTGAAGTGGGCATGATTCTTGTAGCATGGTTTATGATCAACCCAAAGGTAACACCCTCCTCTCACATCTACCTAAGAAACCGGTCAGGAACCAATCTAATGTTTTATACAACTTGCCTTGTTGTCCCACTGAACTTTTGGACAACTTAAGCCTCAGTTTCTCTCATGCTATAGTTATTAGGGCGACCAAAAACCCAAAGTCTCTCTCACAGGCTTCCCTGTGAGTGACCAATGACCAAAATAGTGAGTGCTATGCTAGTGACTCGAAGATTTGAACCACATTTTCAATCTCAGATCCCAGGTCACTCCCAATAATTGAACCATCTCTTCAAACTAGTAATTTGACACGTAACAATAGTACTAAAGAAAATACTCGTTCAATACCTTGACCGGACCCCCACTAGCCATGACAGGCATTTTATAAATCATACAATGAATATGTAATCTATAGGTGTAAGTAACAGTTTTGGGCATAGGGGTCTCATAATTAGCTGAGAGTCACTAAGAACCATTGATTCCTCACCACATCAACTTCCATTCCATCCATTAGGTCATAGATACATTGATCATTCAATCACAAGTAAAACAATGATTAAAGCCATATATGGCTACTAACATAAAATAAATACATAACCAACATAAGAGCAGTAAAAATACTCATGAAAGTACAATCATATAAATCACATAAAATCAATCAAAATGCTCATAGAAATACAAGTAGAAATACCCTTTCATTAATGATGCAAAATCCAAACCCGAAATGGGACTTACACTTTCCACCCGACTATAGATTGGCTCAACCAAATATCTCTTCATCAATTCACCCACATGCCATATTGAAATCATGAATGTGGGATCCCATTAAAGACATCAATAAAAAATAATCCAAGGCTTCCAGAGGCCATTGATCTCAACCCATCAAACAATGATTCCACTACCCGATCGAACATCACCAAAACCATCATTAGATATTTGGTGTTCATATAAGCCTTCGAAGACTTCAAGAGTGTTTGTTGCAACCAAGGCTTCAAGGAATAATAACTCAAACCACATCTTATACAGGGTTTCCAAGACTAGTAACTCAACCCACCAAGGGCTTCCGGAGCTTTTGTTCAACCAAGGCTTCCAGGACTAGTAAATCAACCCAAGCTATTATAGCGCTTCTAGAGCATTTGTCCAATTAGGGCTTCGAGGAACTAATAACTCAACCCAAGCTAAGGAAATAGAGAACCAACCAAGCAAAATAGTGAAAGGCTAGGTAAAATCACCATGGCTATCCAGGAAATGTAAAGGCCAGGTAATCCACATTCAAACATGACCATCCTCCATTCCAATGAAAAATAACAATGAAAACTCCACATGCATATGTCATGCATGCCAAAACGAGTGAATGAAACATAGATGCAACTCAGTACCTACAAGAAAATATGATGTAGTTGATGATCCTGATGCCCTCTTGGACTTTCCTGCTCTTCCTTTTCCTTCTTGCTCCAAAATTCCATGTACGCCACACCCTCCAGGAGGGCTTGAAGAAAACTTTAATTCTTCAAGAGCATGAGAGAGAGAGAGAGAGAGAATAATGAGAGAGCTCCATAACTGAACTGACAAAAGGTTACCAACTGATCCTCAAAAGCCTTTTTATTAACAAGGCCTCTATTTTCTTCATTTTCCATTATTTTCTTTCAATTTCCTCCTCACATGCAACCTATGACCTTTCACCTCCTTTTTCTCTTAATTTCCATTATTTTCATAATTAAAAGTGCCAAAAATGTCATTTTCCCTTTCCAAAGACTTAGCCATTTCTTTTGTCAATTTCCCTAGCCATAAACAGTCATAGTTGGTCCCCGTCACTAATATTTTGCCCAACATTCAGCTCGGAATAAGTGTCCCATCATTTGTGGTTATTATGTTTCCTTATTTACTTTTATTACATGGAATTTTAACCAGGGTTGTTACATAACCCTCCACCTTGGGGAACACCATCCTCAATGTTCAACAACACTTATAAACACAAAAATTTTGTAAATAAAATATATACTGCTGATGGAACTTATAACTTAGCTTGATGCAATATTTACAATGATCACCCTTGTGAAAATCAAACCAACATAACAACATAGTAACATGACATCATAACAACATACCTCATAATGGAGCTTTATAGCACAACTTGTGGTGAAATTTACATACATATACATATGTACATAAACCAACATCATCAAAATGTATACTAAAACATATACCAAAGCATATATAGGAACACCAAGAAAAAGATGCATTGCCTCAACCGAAAAAGAAAGAAGGATACATAGCTCGCATCTGATTCGCCATCTCCCATGTACCCTCATTGGGTCCAAATTACTTCCACTGCATCGTAACTTGCTCGATTACTCAGTTCCAAAGCATGAGCACCTTTTTCTTCAATATACACAAAGGTTTCGACTAGAATTATCCATCTGTTCCACCTGAAATACAGACCAGTCAATCACATGATCAACATGCTTAACATAGTTCTTAAGTGAAGATACATGGAAAAATGGACTTTCACTGTCGGGGGGGTACAATTGGATAGGTTACTAGCCCAATCCTCTCAAAAATGTTGAAAGGTCCAAAAAACCGTGGTGCCATCTTGACACATGATCCAATCCATAAGGAACACTTATTTGGTTTGATGCACAAGTACACTTGTTCCCAAACTTGGAACTCCTTGAACAACATGTTCCTATCTGCATAAATCTTATTCTTATCCTATGTTGCCTTTAGATTCTTCTTGACTACCTGCATTTCTTGTTCCATGTCTACCAACATATCTGGTCCAATCAACACCTTGTTAACTAGATGACTCCAAATGATGGAAGTGTTACAACTCCACCCATACAATGCCTCAAAGGAAATCATCCTCAATGACTACTGGTAATTGTTGTTTTACGGGAACTCAACTAGTGGAAGGTACTCTTCCCACTTCTGCTGTTGATGCATCACAAACATTCTAAACATGTCCTTCAATACCTTGTTGATTCTCTCTATTTTTCCATTGGTCTACGAATGATAAGCTATGTTGAAGGTCAACTCTATGCCCAAACCTGAAAATAACTCCTTCCAAAACATGGAAGTGAACTTCAAATCTCTATTTAACACAATATTCTTTATGACGCTATGCATTATGATAACATCTTTGATGAAAGCCTATGCTACATCGCTAGCTGAGAATGTAGGATTAACCAGAATGAAGTGTGAAACCTTTGTCAACCTATGCACAATGACCATTATGGAATCATGTTTTCTAATTGTCTTAGCAAAACCTATAATGAAATCCATGGAAATGACCGACCATTTCCACTCTGGAATCGTGATCAGATGTAGGACTTCACTTGGATGTTTTCATTCTTCTTTTGCTCACTGATTGTCAAAACATGTAGCCATGAACTCTATTACATCTCTCTTTGGATTCAACTAATAGTAAAATTTCTTCACTACAGTTAATGTATTTTGATAATCTAGGTGACCTGACTAAGGTTTCACATGAAACTCCCTCAAGATCACCTTCTTGAGCTCACTGTTATCTGGTACATATATACTGCCTCAAAATCTAGACAATCCATCTATTGTAAGACAGTAATCCATATCATGTGCATCTCACCTATACTTGTACAGTTATCGCGACCAATACCTTTACCTATACCTCTACCATTACTTGTATTTGTGCCTATGCTCTATTGCAACCTATGTACAATATCCATATATTTGACATCCTGCTAACCTGCCCGCAAGATCATATCCTATAGATCTGTCTGGTAGGAGCTCATATCTGCTAAGTGATTCACCTGTATCTGTCTATTAAGAGCATCTACCACTTTGTACTCTTTACCTTATATATACATGATCTTAAAATCAAACTCACTAATCATATCTAATCACCAAGCTTGCCTACCATTCAGATTCATTTGGTTAAATAGATATTGCAAACTAATTTGATTACTTATCAATGCAAATATCTTGCCCAGAAGATAGTGTCTCCACATCTTCAATGCATGTATAATTGATGCTAGCTCAAGATCATGTGTGGGGTAGTTCTACTCTTTGTCATTTCGGTTTCGTGACTCATAGCATGCCACGTGTCCATCATGCATAAGGACTACACCAAGTCCCTTCTTGTAAGCATCTATGTACACTACAAATCATTTTTCTAGATCTGTGATATTTAGCTCTGGTGCATGTGTCAAAAATGGCTTAAGCTACTAAAAACTAGCCGAACACTCCTCTGTCCATTCAAACTTCTTACCTTTCATCTACAATGATGTGATATGATAAAGAATTTGTGAGAATTTCCTGATGAACCTCCTATAATAGCCTTCCAACCCCATAAAAGATCTCATGTCATTCACATTCATAGGAGCTACACATTCCATGATGGATCTTATCTTTTATGGATCTACTGCAATGCCCTCCTTGGAGACAACATGCCCCAAGTAGTGTACCATAGTCTGAAATAAACTACACTTGTTGAGTTTAGTATAAAATTGATTGTCTCTCAACAAACTCAACACTGCTGCTAAATGTATGTCATGCTCTTCGTCATTTTTAGAATATATCAATACATCATCAATGAACACAATAACAAACTTATCCAAATAAGGATGCAACACACTATTCATCAAACACATGAAATTAGCTGGAGAATTAGTTAAGAAAAATGGAACAACAACAAACTCATAGTGCTCATGCCTGGTCCTAAATGTGGTTTTGCAAATTTCCTCCTCTTTGATGAATACCTGATGATATTCAGATCTCAACTCAATATGAGAGAACATTGTTGATCCCTTGAGCTGATCGAGCAAGTCATCAATATTCGATAATCGATACATGTTCTTGACAGTCACTTAGTTCAATTACCTGTAATCAATGCATAATATGAGTGTTCCATCTTTCTTCATTACAAACAATATCGACGCACATCATGGTGACACACTTGGCCTAATGTACCTGTTTTCCAACATTTCCTTCAACTACAAATTTAACTCAACCAACATAGGTGTCCTCATCCTATAAGATGCTTTTGATGTTGGTGTTGCCCCTGCCAATAACTTAATAAAAAATTCTACCTCTCAGTGAGGTGGCAGCACCGAAATGTCCTCAAGAAACACATCCTTGAACTGTTGTGGAATTGGATATCTACTCAACACATCGGCATCCTCAACTTCCTTACCTTTATCACTAGAAATATGCACTGCAAGTAAATTACACCCTTTCCAACGACTAAGCTTTGCTTGCATAGTTGTCACCATCCTAATTAATGTGCTTTTTTTCTTTCCCTGTAAGACTCTTGCTTCTTCATGGTCATCAACACACTCAATGGTTTTGTCATAACAGTGTACACTAGTTCTATGTAAATACAATCAATCCATGCCCAAAAAAATATTGTATGATCCCAATGGTAATACATTCAAATGTGTTGTTGTAGGCATACTATTCAAGTCAAATGCACAAGCTCTTACCCAATGATGAAATCACTTCTTCGCACCTATAGCCAACTGCACTAACAAAGTTTCTGCATCCAATTCCTTACTCAAACCACACTTATCCACCAAGTCGGGACTAACATGACTATAATTATATCTAGGCTCAGTAAAAATAGAGATAACCTGATCACAAAGCTTACCATTCATCTCAATGATAGATTCTTGATTCTCTCCCTATTTATTATGCAATTTTGCATAAATACATGGAATAATTTGACCAACATCGTCAACAATCCATGCCTCCTGCACACTGTATATCTGAGGTCTACCACCATGATTCTACGGAAAATTTCACCTGCGATGATCCTTTCGACAGATCCAATGCTGCATGGGTTTCCAGCCTATCTCCTTATTCTTTTCTCCTCATTGGAATCCCTATCCTCTATCTGATTCATTGAACTTATTAGGTGGTGCAACATTCTCCTTATTACCCATGTCGTGTGGTTGTACTCACTTTTTGTCCCCTTTTCCTTTGTTCTTTGCATTGCCTCTCTAGTTTTGCTTAGTCTCAACTATGCACTTTGATTGTTTATAGAAATGCCTAAGCTTTCAGATGGCCTCCTCCAATGATCTAGGCTCATCAAACTCAATCCTATCTTTGAAGGAGACTGGTAACCCACTAACAAATCTCTAAATCTTAACCTTCTCTTCTTGTAAGGATGATACCGATGACGATCATAATTATTATCTGAACCAGAACCATAATCATACATGTGTCTATCCATTCTCCTATTCTTAAGTGTCCTCTAATCTGCAATCTCTGATTGTGTCATACCTATCGGATCTATGACCATGATGCGATCTACTACCATGTGCCACATTAATTCTATCCTCCCGCTCATGGTTGATTTGAAGTGGTCCCTGTCTCTACAAATATTGCAAGCTCTGAAGTATGACTGCATTTACTTCTACTAACTTTTCCTATGTTTGTATGATTCTGTCATTATCTACCTTAAAACTCCTTATTTCTTCCTTTAAACTTATAAGTGTCACTTCTAGGTCGGAAGAGTTCCCAATACCATATTGCTCTTTTGATTCATAGGGAGAGTCTTTGTAGTTGACGATTTTGCTAGGCATTTGATATTTCTTCCTATAACACATATCATGTTAGCTAAACGAAATCACAATAAACCAACGTACCTTAGTATACCTCGAGGAGGATTCCTTCTCTGCAAGAGAAACAAATCAACGCAATACATTTATAACATAATCATGAAAGCATATAGAAACATAAAACATAAGCATATGACCATGCAATCCTCATTCTAGCTAGGGTCGACTCATCAATGCATGAACTCAATAAAAACACACACCACGACCTCATGCATGACAACCACCATCGTTATGTCACTATACACTTAACCACAAGCAAACATGAACATACATAAGCGATGCATAACCATCCACACATATGCATAAACACATATGGCGAAGCATAAATGAAAAATATTTGAAATCAAACCTACAAGAATGATACATGGAACCACACATACAAGAATGTAACCAAACATGAAAGAATGTAACCAAGCATACTACAAAGATACATGTATACGACATAGGTCTACATGCAACCAGCCATACACTCACAATGATGCATTCCATACTAGCAACCTCAAATTTCGCATGACGACATCACTACAACCATGAAGAATATCATGCAAATGCAACAAGCACATGGAATGAAAAGGTGAGAGACACACACGCAACTGACATGCATGGATGACCAACATATAGCCAATCCAATCTGAGAGGTGAACCATGCTATGATACCACTATGTAACACCCTCCTCCCACATCTACCCAAGCAACCCACTAACTAGGGTAAATATGCAATGAGATGCCACTATGATATGATTCGACCTCCTAAGTCATGTTAAGGAAGTAGAAGCAATAAAAACACATCATACAGACATTAATCTTTAGCTACAGGACCCTCAACAACCAATCTAATGCTTTAGAGAACTTGCCTTGGGGTTCCACTAAACTTTTGGAAAATGTAAGCCTCAATCACTCTCATGCTATAGGCATGAGGGAAACCAAAAACCCAAAGTCACTCTCACAGGCTTTCGTGCTAGTGACCAGAGACCAAAATTGTCATTGCTATGCCAATGACTCTGAGATTTGAACCACTTTTTTAGGCCGAGAGCCCAAGTCACTCCCCATAATTGAATAATATCATAAAATCTATAATTTAACAAGGAAATGACAGTACTAAAGTAAATACTTGTTTAAGACCTTCACTGGACCCCTACTAACCATGACAAGAATTTCATCAAACTTATCATGAACATGTAATCTATAGGTGTAAGTAATGGTTCTTAGCATAAGGGTCCCATACTTAGCTGAGAATCGCTAAGAACCATTGATGCCTCAACACATCAACTACCATAACATCAATTAGTTCGTAGATACATTAATCATTCAATTACAAGTAAAAACATGATGAAATCCACACATGGTTGTTGTCATAAAACACATACATAAGCAACATAATAGCAGCAAAAATACTCATGAAAGTATAGCCATATAGACCACATATAATTAATCCAAATTCTCCTAGAAATACAAGGTGAAATACCCTTTTGTTAATGATGCAAAACCCATACCCATGATGGGACTTCCATGATCCACCCGACCATAGAATGGTTGAGCCAAAAACCTCTTTAGTCGTTCACCCTCATGCCATATTCCAAGCATGAATGTGAGATCTCACAGAACACATCAATCAAAAATCATCCAAGGCTTCCAAAGGCCATCCAACTCAACCCATCAAATAGTGATTCACCACTCAGTTGGACATCACCAAAACCATCATGAGATTGGTCTCCATCCAAGCCTTCCAGGGCTTCAAAAGCGTTTGTTTCAACCAAGGCTTCCACAACTAGTAACCCAACCAACAACTTATATAGGGTTTCTAGAGCATTTGCCAAAGAGGGCTTCTAGGACTAGCAACTCAACGCACCAAGGGATTCTAGAGCATTTTTCCAAACAAGGCTTCAAGAACTAGTAACTAAACCCAAGTTGTTACAGGGCTTCTAGAGTATTTTTCTAAACAGGGCTTCGAGGAACTAATAATTCAACCTAAGCTAAGGAAACATGAGAACCAAGCAAAACAAAGGAATGAAATAAACCCACAATCACCATGGCTATCCAGGAAATGACAAGGCTAGGAAATCCACTATAAATCATGGCCATCCACCATGCCAAGGAGAGATCACAACCAAAACTCCACATGCATATGCCATGCATGCCAAAATCGGTGAAGGAAACATACATGCAAATGGGTAGCAACAAAATTTTTTTATGTAGTTGCTGAACTCAATGCCCTCTTGCACTTTCTTGCTCTTCCTTTATCTTCTTGCTCCAAAAATCCAAGTATTCCACACCCTCTAAGTGTTCTCCAAGAAAACTCTAAGTCTCCAAGAGTATGAAAGAGAGAGAGAATAATGAAAGAACTCAAAAACTAAACTGACAAAAGGTTACCAACTGATCCTCATAGTCCTTTTTATGAATCAGCCCTCTATCTTCTTCATTTTCCATTATTTTCCTTCAATTTCCTCCTCACATGCAACCTATGACCTTTCACCTCCCTCTTCTCCTAATTTCCATTATTTTCATAGATAAATGTGCCAAAAATGCAAATTTTCCTTTCCAAAGCCTTAGCCATTTCATTTGTAAAATTCATTAGCCATAAACAATCACAAGTGATCCCCATCAATAGGATTTTTCCCAACATTCAACTTGGAATAAGTGTCCCCTCATCTGTGGTTATTATTTTGCCTTTATTTACTTTTATTACATGGAATTTTCACCGAGGTTGTCACACGAAAAAACTTGTAGCACAGTGGATAGTCAACTGACAAAAACGTGACAAATTTTTATGCCAAGCTGATATAACCTGCATGGTTATGAGCTATCCAAGAAAATGTAGGTCAATAATGATGGAGGGGGACTTGCAGGAATAGGTACATGTATGTAGATATAATGGTTCGCTAAATGATCTAAAATGAGGGCATCCTAGTATAGTGGTGGTTGCAACAATTGGGTACCCATGCATTCCAGTGGAAAGTTTTTACTTTATATTGATGTCGACATATTTTTTTATCATGTTTGTAAACACCAAGGTGGACTACAACTAGACTTTAGTGACTGAGATCAAGGCAAGTAGTCATTAATGGGGAGACTTAGAAAAAATAGTAATACCTATTTTTCTTAGGTGTGATGCTTTCTAAGGAAATGACTTTGTTCATAATCTTTTTGAGTTGTTTAGATCTAAATGTTTTTTAGGTTAATGTGTGATTGAGATATTCTCTAAACCAAGTGATTGTGTGTCCAATCTTAACACAACACTACATGTATTTCTATATAACATTAATATATTAATTGATTAATTCATAATGTTAATAAAAAATTAAATATTATCATAAACACTAATAATTTCAAAATAATTTAAAATATTTAACCAACATTGAATTACATGGATATAGTTACCACATTCGACACTGATACAATTTTTATGATTTAATTATTTATTATTTTTATTAAATAACAATATTTAAAAATTAAATAATAATTAATTATTAATTAATTATCATATTTATAAAGTAACCTTTACATTTATAAGTCAAAACTTTTAATATCTTCCCGGGCTACCTTATCCCATACCCCGTGGGTAAATATTTGAGGCTTGTTTCACTGTTAGGTTTATTGGGACAATGTTGTCTTTCGAATAGTTTTTTTATACCGTAGAAATAGATTTAGCATTACCAAACTCAAAACAATGAAACTTAATTAATAGATGTAACTCAAATTTCCAAAAAATTCTGCGGACTTTTATAAAATCTCACCATTAATTCTATTATTTTCCAAGCTAAAACGTAATCCACGTAACCTCTTCCGACTACGCTATTTCAAATATTTCAATGTTTATCCGACTACGCTATTTCAAATATTTCAATGTTTATGGTTGAACATGCCTACGTATCACTTTTCACTTTATTCCTATGCTCGTTAGATTGCACGTTGTTATCATCATAATTTTTTATTACACTCTTTCATCAGTCTACGCACTCCTAAAAAAATAATTAAAGTCTCTTAGTGTCTTGGCCATAACATCAACATAATTAACTTATTACACACTTTTTCATGAGTCTACGCACTCCTAAAAAAAAATAATTAAAGTCTCTTAGTGTCTTGGCCATAATAACTTATTACACACTTTTTCATGAGTCTACGCACTCCTAAAAAAATAATTAAAGTCTCTTGGTGTTTTGGCCCTAACATCAACATAATTAACGTTTTTATGATTTCCTTCGGAGAAATTTAAGTGAGTCAAAGGAAATATCATTCTTCAGCAAAAGCATGATAAAATTGATGATAATGTGCTAGGCACGCTATCTACATACCGAGGTACGGGCGTCGATTCGTATTAAAGTCCCAGATCAACTCTAATACTATGAAATCTCATCCGTGTTTTCCTCTATATATGTACATGAAGGTCTCCTTGATAACAAGGTAGTTATCTGTAACAAAGCGTATCGAAAGTTAAACATATTTATGTGCGACTGTATTGATTTTAATCCACTACAATAAATGCATTAATACTGCAACCTAGACTTCGGAAATGCTCTTTAAAGAAGGCCTCAAACCAGAATATATGGGCTTTGCAGAAGGATCTTCACGGACAGGCTCTATGAATTCAGATTTAGACTGAAACAGAAGGATCATATCTTCAATATTTTGTTAGAGAAGCTTTTAGAAAGCTTTTTTTTGAGTTGTCTCTTTGTAATTAATCCACCAAACAGAGGCATCGGCTAAAAACTCACAAATTTTCAGCTCAAATATCCTCAACGAACTTACATTTTTATAGCTAGAGCTAAAAACTGTTAAATTTATTATATCCTAGCATTATAAAACTCAAAACAATGAAACTTAATTAATAGATGTAACTCAAATTTCCAAAAAAATTCTACGGAATTTTATAAAATTTCACCATTAATTCTATTATTTTCCAAGCTAAAACGTAATCCACGTAACCTCTTCCGACTACGCTATTTCAAATACTTCAATGTTTATGGTTGAACATGCCTACGTATCACTTTTCACTTTATTCCTATGCCCGTTAGATTGCACGTTGTTATCAGCATAATTTTTATTACACTCTTTCATGACTCTACGCACTCCTAAAAATCTCTTAGTGTCTTGGCCATAACATCAACCTAATTAACTTATCACACACTTTTTCATGAGTCTACGCACTCCTTAAAAAAAATAATTAAAGTCTCTTAGTGTCTTGGCCATAACATCAACCTAATTAACTTATTACACACTTTTTCACGAGTCTACGCACTCCTAAAAAAAATAATTAAAGTCTCATAGTGTTTTGGCCATAACATCAACATAATTAACGTTCTTATGATTTCCTTCGGAGAAATTTACGTGTAATATCATTCTTCAGCAAAAGCATGATAAAATTGATGATAATGTGCTAGGCACGCTATCTACATACCGAGGTACGGGCGTCGACTCATATTAAAGTGCCACATCAACTCTAATACTATGAAATCTCATCCCTGTTCTCCTGTATATATGTGTACATGAAGGTCTCCTTGATAACAAGGTAGTTTTCTGTAACAAAGCGTATCGAAAGTTAAACATATTTATATGCGACTGTATTGATTTTAATCCACTACAATAAATGCATTGATTACTGCAACGTAGCCTTCGGAAATGCTCTCTAAAGAAGGCCTCAAACCGGAATATATGGGCTTTGCTGAAGGATCTTCACGGACAGGCTCTATGAATTCAGATTTAGACTGAAACAGAAGGATCATATCCTCAATAGAAGTCTGTCTTTATGTTACAGAAGCTTTTAGAAAGCATTTCTTCGAGTTGTCTCTTTGTAATTAATCCACCAAACAGAGTCATCGGCAATCTTATTACTCAATAGGAAATTACAACAACATAATTCCTCACAAACTCTGAGTTCAAATATCCTCTACGGGCTTACATTTTTATAGTTGGAGTTGAAAACTAAATAATAAATTCTCTCACAACAAATATAGGATGCAATAATTCCTCCTCAGGAATCAATGGAGTTAATTTTGCAACAAATCCTATTGTTGTCACATTCATGAGATTTTTTTCCAAATTTAATTAACAGAAAATCTCAACAATCTCCACCTTAACAACAATTAGCCTGATACCCTGTTCCTTTATTATTTTATCTTTTCTGCAAGCCAAGAGAAGCCAGACACCAACATAGCTTCTCTAACAAAACTGGTTTTGTGAACATGTCTGCACAGTTTTCCTTTGTATGCACTTTTTCAAGAGAGACTACCCTTTCAGTGATAACCTGTCTTACAAAATGGTACTTGATAGGTATATGCTTTTACTTACTATAATATGCCGGATTCTTAGTCAAATGAATTGCACTTTAACTATCACAAAATAATTTGATGTTGTCCTGTAACCTACCAAACTCACCAAACAAACCTTTCAACCAAATTACTTATTTGCAAGCATGTGAAGCAACTATGTATTCTGCTTCAGTAGTGGATAAAGAAACAATGTTCTGTAGCTTTGACATCTAGCTAATAGCTCCACCTGCCAGAGTAAAGACACATCCTGAAGTTGACCTTCTCTTATCCAAATCACTTGCAAAATCGAAATCAACATATCCACAAACCAATTCACTACTTCTGTTATAAGTGATACAATAATCACTTGTGCCTCTCAGAAGCACCCATTTCACTGCTGACCAGTGTTATTTTCCTGGATTTGCCATATACCTGCTGAAAACCCCAATTGCATGTGAAATATCTTGTCAAGTACAAACCGTCGCATACATCAAACAACCTACTTCATTGGCATATGGAATTCGACACATATATTCTTTTTCTTCATTTGTCTTAGGACATAAACTAGAAGAAAGCTTAAAATGGAAAGCTAAAGGGACTGAAACATGCTTCACATTGTTCATACTGAACTTGAAGAGTATTTTCTCAATATACTTATGTTGTGATAGCCACAGCTTACCATTGCTCTTATTTCTAACAATCTCCATGCCCAAAATCTGTCTTGCTGCTCCTAGATCTTTCATATCAAATGTCCTAGCCATCTTAGCCTTTAACCTGTTGATCTCTAGTATGTTTTTGCTTGCTGAAAGCATATCGTCAACATACAACACTAAGATAATGAACATGCCATTACTTAATTTCTTAAAGTAAACACAATGATCATATTCACTTTTTATATAATTTTGACTCATCATGAAAGAATCAAATTTCTTGTACCATTGTCGAGAAGACTCCTTCAGACCATACAATGATTTCTTGAGCCTGTAGACAAATCTCTTGTTTCGATTTTGAACAAACCCTTCCGGTTGTTCCATGTAAATCTCCTCATCTAAATCTCCATGTAAAAATGCAGTTTTAACATCTAGTTGTTGTAATTCTAAATCAAGTAAAGCAACTAATGCTAATACAAATCGAATTGAAACAATTTTTACAACTGGTGAAAATATCTCATGAAAATCAATGCATTCTTTCTGAGAAAAACCTTTTGCGACCAACCTTGCTTTGTACCTGTCCTCTGTATCATCAACACCACTTTTCAATTTGTAAACCCATTTACATCCCACAAATTTTCTATCTTTAGGAAGTTCTACCAGATCCCATGTGCCATTCTTGACTAATGCCATCATCTCATCCTTCATAGCTTCTTTCCACTTTTCACTTTTAGAACCTTCTATAGCTTCCTGATAGCATAAAGGTTCATCATGATTAGCGGTTAAAGCAATTGAAGTAACATAATCATCATACTTTTTAGGAGGACGTTTGATTTTTGTGGAACTCCTTAAAGATGTTTCTAGTACTTCCACAATTTGTTGATTATTATCTGTAGGAACTTCTTCATGATCTGCATCTGAAACATGTTCATGATTTGCATCTAAAATTTGTTCATGATCTGCATTTGAAACATGTTCATGATTTGCATCTGAAATTTGTTCATGATCTGCATCTGAAACTTGTTCATCTTAACTATCATTAGTATTTGAACTGGTTTCAAACTGAATGTGTTGAAGCTTAGATACATTATCATGTTTCAATTTATCATCTACATCTCGATTTTCATGTGAAGATTCATTAAATTTAACATCTATGTTAATGACGATCTTGTGAGTAGTAGGATCCCACAATCTGTATCCCTTAGTCCCATCACCATATCCAACAAAGATATATCTTTTTGATTTAGGATCTAATTTAGAATGTTGATGTTTCGGAACTAGAGCATATGCATCACAGCCAAAAACTTTTAGTTTAGAATAATCACAACGATGACCTTTCCATACCTCTTGAGGAATTTTGCATCCTATTGCAGTTGATGGTGATCGATTTATCAAATAGCAAGCTATAGAAAATGCTTCTGTGCATAATTCATTCTGCGAATTGGCATTACTAAGCATACTTCTTGCTCTCTCTAAAAGAGTCATGTTCATGCGTTCAACAACTCCATTTTGCTGAGGAGTATATACAGTGGTTTTATGTCTTTTGATCCCAGTGTCCTTGTAGTAATTATCAAATTCCTTTGAAGTAAACTCACCACCATTGTCAGTTCTTAAACATTTAATGGTTTTTCCAGTGATGTTTTCAACTAATGCTCTAAACTATTTGAAAACTGTGAATATATCAGACTTCTTATTTAACATGTAGACCCACACTTTTCTAGAGAAATCATCAATAAAAGATACAAAATATGACGATCCTCCATCTAAGGTTGTATGAGATGGACCCCAAACATCAAAATGGATATAATCAAGGATTTCCTTACTAGTATGTTTTCTAGTTTTAAACTTCTGCTTGCTTTGTTTCCCAAATAGACAATGTTTGCAAAAATCTAACTTAACAAACTTTAAATTAGGAAGTAACTTACGATAAGATAAAATCTTTAAACCTCTTTCGCTCATATGGCCCAACCTTTGATGCCATAAACAAATAGAATTACTGTCGTTTTCAGATACTGTAGAAACATGATCTGACTCTGTTCTTCCTTCTAACTGAAAAAGATTTCCAACCTTCTTTGCTTTCATTACTAGTTAAATTCCTTTATAAACTTTCATTACACTTAACTTGAATAAAAGTTTTATATCCATTAGTGTCTAGTACTCCTAGTGAAATGAGGTTTTTTATTAGTTCAGGTACATGTCTTACATCAGTTAGAATTTTATTTGTCCCATCAAAAATTTTGAGCTGGATGCTTCCAATTCCCACAATGTTACATGTGACATCATTTCCCATGTAAACTGCTACATCATTGATTGATTTATAAGTTTTAAACCATTCTCTATGAGTGCACATGTGATTTGATGCACCAGAATCTAACAGCCAATGTTGATAATGATTAGACAAACTAATTGATAACACTTCATCACTCATACCTGAAATGGATGCCGAACCTGTATCTATCGTGTTTGCTTCTTTCTTCTCTATCGAAGAGTCTTCTTTGGATGTTTGTTGTCTCTTCCAACAATCCCTCTTCAAATGTCCTGATTTGCCACAAAACCAGCACTTTACCTTACTCTTCTTCCCTTTCGATTTCGAACGCGAGTTGTTGTGCTTACTGAAGCGTCTTTCTTTAGAACAACCTCTGACCATCATTGCTTCTGATGTAAAGTTTTATGAATTTGACCTCTTCCTTGTTTCTTCGAACAACAAAGCTCCAACAACATCATCAAATTCAAGTTTTTCTGATGAACTAAGACTTATAGAAGTAACAAAATGATCCCATGACTCGAGCAATGAGCATAATAAAGTTATAGCTTTATCTTCTGATTCAAATTTTACTTCTATACTTTCTAACTGCACCAGGGGAGTATTAAAGGTATTTGAATGTTCAGTAATAGATGTACCTTCCTTCATGCCCAAACTGTATAACTGTTGCTTCAAAAGAATCCTATTGGTTATGGATTTTGTTATGTACAACTTTTCAAGCTTTGTCCATAAACCAGTAGCAGTTTTCTCTGACACGATGTTAAACAAAACATCATCCGCCAAACACAGTCGTATGCCGCTCAGTGATTTTTCATCCAAGTCACTCCATTCATCATGTGTCATGGTGTAACGTTGTTTGCCTTTTCCCAATAATGCCTTCGCCATGCCTTGTTGCACGAGTAGATCATACATCTTCACTTTCCAGATCTCGAAGTTGTTTTTGCCATTGAATTTCTCGATCTCAAATCGATCACTTTTAGTTTTTGCCATGTGGTGTCACACAAAATCTCCAATTGCAAAAAAAGTTGTCTTCCATCAGTAAAATGCCATTGCTTTCAAATATCATGGTATTGCCAAAATCCCCTTTCATGTAGAAATTCTGAATCTTGACCTGTGGGTTATGGCCCACGATCTAAACAAAACAATTCATTATACAGCAATAAAATCCACCAATACTCTGGTACTTATCTTTATACAAAGAAAATATATAATAACAACGATTCATGTAAATCGATCTGTCTTCATCCGTCGAATCTGCAACACTTCGTTTCCAAGTTCGAGCAACGTTTTGTAATTACAATTCTCATCATCAAACGTACGATGGGAATCAGTTTCACCATTCTGCTGAGTGTCAATACTATTACCCCTCTTCAACCTACAAATTGATTCCTAAAGTCGTTTCATTCAACAGATTCTTTCACGTGATTGGAATATCGCTCCTTCGAAATTCTTGAGATTTCAATGCCAAGCCAGAATTTGGCTCTTTAACCAGATTTATAACGTTGTAATTGTGAATCGATCTTACTCTTATATCAGCATTCCTCAATTAAGTATTACGCCTTTAAATTGGATTCACACTTTTCTACAACAATGCGCAGGATCAATTTAAGAACTGACATACTCATATGCATAATGAAAGAAACTCATAACCACAAAACACATGATTTAAATTATTTCTAAATTCAGATTACAATACGTTTTTATGAGCCAGGTTGCCTTGGCAGCGCTGGATATACATTCATCTGGCTCCTAGTCTACAGCATGTTCAACGCTACCTGGCTCACAGTCGTAACTAGCTTAACACACAGCAACAGACGCCACGACACTGTGTATTTGCACAATAGACTTGGCCTCTCATGCTCTTATACCAATTGTAGGACCAAAAAATCTCACAGCGGAACTAAATTAGCATACACAGCCACAAACCAACATAAAAACACAAAGATTTTAACGTGGTTCACTCAATCAGTCTAGGCTACATCCACCAAACAGAGGCATCAACAATCTTATTACTCAATAGGAGATTACAACAACATAATTCCTCACAAACTCTCAGCTCCAATATCCTCTACGGGCTTACATTTTTATAGCTGGAGTTGAAAACTTAATCATAAATTCTCTCACAACAAATATAGGATGCCATAACTCCTCCTCAGGAATAAATGGAGTTAATTTTGCAACAAATCCTATTGTTGTCACATTCATGAGATTTTTTTCCAAATTTAATTAACAGAAAATCTCAACAAAAAGCACTCTACCACGAATTTCTTATGGTCAATTTACTGCTCACAAATGTATACAACAAAATAAAGAAAAAAAAGAAAACTTAAGAAATAATTAAACTGTCAAATAAAAAATAATTGAATTTTAAAAATTTAGAATGGTAAAATTCTAAATTAATTCTAAATTGAAAATTCTAATGAGTTATGACTTGTCATTTAAATGGCATGACGATACATAAATGAATTTTAAAAATTTAGAATTGTAAATTATAAATTAATTTTAAATTGGAAATTCTAATGAGTTATGACTTGTCATTTAAATGGCATGATGATGGTATTTTTATGAGTACTATCATCAAAACCAATTAGGCTAAAAAAATCCCAATTAAATTGTATTTCACTATTGATTTTGCTACAAATCTTAGGATAATATACCATCCCATTAAAACAGGAATGGAGCCCTTCCATCACGTCACCATCAAAATCAAAGTTGTCTTTGTATCAAAATGTGGGCTTGAGGAAGATTGTCACTGCATAAATGGGTCGATGAAGCATCATTTTCCACTGACTATTAAAGGCATCCCATAAAAACATAGTTATTGATCAAACAGGAACTATTACCTCAAAATGAGTAGTCGAGCCCAAAGATCCCAAAAAAACATGAAAAAAAACATTCGAAAAGTGTTGATGTCGGAATAACGTTTTTTTTATCACAGTAAATTTTCAATATTTTTTTAAAATAATAGTAAAAAACAATAAAATCCATTTTGTTTGATGCAAAAAAGACCTTGAAATCGAAAAGTGTTTATGCAGGAATAACGTTTTTTTTCAATGTACATTATCAACATTTTTTCGTGATGATGTTAAAAAACAAAATATTGTTACTCCAAAAAACCTTAAATTTCCAATGATTTTCAAGAATGAGATTAACGATAAAATACCATGTCTTTCAAAACACTTAAAATTTCAACAATTTTTAAGAATGACATTAAATTTAAAATATCACTTCTTTGAAAAACCTTAAAATTCTAACAATTGTGAAGCATTGTGCTAAGAGAAAATATTTATAATTATTCTCAACCACAACATTAAAGATAAAATATCACGACTTAGAAAAACATTAAAAATCTTGACAATTTTTCAATCATGGAATTAAAACCAAAGATTATGGCTACAAAACAATCTTAAATTTTCAAAATATTTTAAGCATGACATTATAGAAAAATTTTATCACTCAAAACACTTTAAAAATGAACATGTGAACAAAATGATAAAAGTCTACAAAGGAATCTATATTTTATTAATCAGACATGCAATTACATATATACAGGAGTACTGTCTCGAGATGGGAAAAATATCTTGGACATACAATCTGTTGGTTGAGAGAATATCTCAACCACATACCAAACTAGGGAAACCACTCCTATAGAATGGAATAGACTCTTTACATAGAAAGTCACAATTGAGAAAAGTAGGAATGAATATTCCAACGCACCCCCTTAATGAGTACTTGTCTCGATATCAATCTGCAAAGTCTAGTTATGATCAAACATAAAAGAATATGTTGATGTCCATATAAAGGAGCAAGCATCCACCAGAATGCATGGGTACTAACCACTACAACTGCTAGTTTTGTAGGATGTCCTTCACATACATGGTTCTTCCAACCATTATAACTACACACATGTACCTGTACTTGTAAATCCCCCTCCAATATCATCATGGATTTTATCAAATTACCCGTAACCATGCTTTGGGTTTTATGGGATCACCCTCAACCATGCCACCAAGGGCTCTCAGCCACCAAGGCTAAACACAACCGCCAAGGCTCAACTCACCCAGGAAGGCTCACCATAACCACTCTGGGCCACAAATCTACCACTAGGGCACTCCAGCCACTAAGGCTTACCAAGGACTTGATTCAACCAGGCCAAGGGTTTTTTCAGCTAACCCTAAACCATGCCAACAAGAATCTCTATCCCACTTCACTGTTACACGTGGTTTATGGCTTACCAAAAACTGACACTACAAATACAAATTTGTTTTTAGATTACCACAAATTATATGGGGATACACATGCCTTACAAGGCTTACATTTCACACTCCATCTCTTGGAGTTACCATGTACATACTTTACAACGACCACTACAAATGTCCTAGACTTAATGTATGTGACATATACTATGAGCCTGCCTTATTTCAACACACAATATTTTTCCTTATTTTTCCTTCTAATGGTGCTTCAACCAACTAATGTCCAATACCACATTCAACTTCTTCTAAAATCATATTCAACCTCGGTTTCCTCATCTTGAATCTTTCCAACTTGAATTCGTCATTGTTAGAGTGATCAATTCTAACGAATAGCATTTACATGTTAAGTTGATCAAGCTCAACATGTCTCAATTATAAAATCTAAAAATTCAAGAAAAAAATCCATTTTGCCAAGTGAATACTAATTTTGGGGATAGTGGAAGTTTTAGATTTTCCCTAGCAACCGTCTTTATTATTTTGATCGAATCCAACTTTTTACAAATGAGCAAACATGTTGTAGTGAATACCAAAGGCACAAACATTAAGATGAAAAGCCAAAAGTCCATTAATCTAGAAAACCATTGTTGCCAAAGAGGACGAGGCTTCCTTTTTACCACCATTCTTGTAGAGATTTTGAATAATATGACACTTATTCACAGGGATTATCCCAATTATACACTAATTGTGGAATACATGCATAATACATAACCTCCTCTACATTGATCATCAATTTAGCAGTATTAAGAAACATTCACATGTGCACATTGAAGCATCAGTCACATGCATCAACACAGTATGTACTCGGGGAAAGCATAACGCTGAAAACCCCTCAACTATCTATATATTATACTAATTGAGAACATGTAACAATACATAGTACAATACTCCTCACAAGTACTCAGCACTATCTCCACCTGTTACACACAAACTAGCTCAGATCTTAATCAATCACTGGCTCAAATCTCCTCCGTTGCTTACCTGCCTCCACTGCGCAATCCTGCATGAGAATATTGAAGAATGAATGATCCAAATTCATACGTCCCTTGGATGTACCATGCAATCCTCGTTGGAAATACTCAATCCATTGATTGTGCAAATCACATGCACAACTATAGTCACAACTGACAGCTATCCTGCCCTTTCACTCACCTCTAACACTTGTCTCCACTGAGTTGTCCATGCACTGAGTTAACTGATGTATTCCTCAGTTGATTTATGAGTGAATAATTAGTGAATTGATTAATAACTAATTCACACCACTCATCACTTATTCTATTGATCAGTTAGAATAAATACAACTAGTTCAACTAAGTCAACCTGAATACAACTCCATCAACTCCTCATCCAACTCCACAGAACTCAATCATTGAATTCCTAACTGAAGTCCTCCATGCAATAGCTCAAGTAACCCATAAGGAACACATATTTTCTTCTGGCAGCTGCATGTGCCACATCCATAGCTTGAACTAAAGTGCTCCAAGAGAATAAGATAATGTTTATAGTCCAAATATTATTAAGAGTTAATAATATTCGACTGTTCTATATTTAGACTGCAGTCTAAAAATAGACTCCACACATATGTCTAAAAATAGAAGTCCAACTATTTTACCCAACATGACCAATCATCCATAAATAGCATCCTGAAACTCATAGACCATGATCCATATGTCTGAAAATAGACAGTCTAAAAATAGACTTTGCGCTAAAAATAGCCTGTGGGCACACTTAGTGAAGGCGACTTCTTTTCACCAAGCTCCATCATCTTGTTGCATTTTCAACACTCCCTCTCAACAAGATATGGATTATCAACAACCCCTATCCTGTAACTCTGGAATGTTCTGCATGCGACACATCTACCCGGTCCACTTGCTCCAAGAACACTTGGAACAAAAACAATCCCAACTGACCCCTCTGTTTGGCTAGGAACATACTCTGATGCTGAAGCTCTCCTGCTACTGACAAGTGTTACCGCTTTGACATCTGCGCTACTATAACATATCCACGCATCTCACACCATTGCACACCTCTCTGTGCCACCTAGCACTGTGCAAAACACTTGTGCCTCTCGCATTGCTGCAGCTTGCTAGCTATGCGTTGTCCTCGGATTCCCTGCACTGTCCCTGTCTTTCCCACTCCATCCGCATCTGTCTCTACCCAATCAGTCAATTCCTGCTACTCCACATTGGGGCTCCTGTAGCAAGGTCTCATCCAAGTGGTTGGGTACCTCAAGGATCCTACCCCTCCTCCTTGGGATGATCACTCTATATCACCCCACCTCCTACCTGGAGGTATGGCTGCATGTGATCTGTCAGCCCACCTGGCTCGAAGTTTCCCCCTATTGGAGGTCTTCGCATGAGTAGATGTCTCTACTCAATCTCCACTCAGCTTCACCTGATGTGGCTGCTCCAAAACCTTCTGAAGTTGTTGCACCAATCGTGGCTCCTCCTGGCAATTGTCTAAGACTTCTTCTAGCTTTGCATGTTGAGAGGTAATATACCCTCCCTCTCAACCACCAAATCTCCATCAGTTGCCTTGCTGCTCAAGGCTTTGTATGCATCTTGAACCTCAAGACCATACAGGTTCTTGACTCGTGAACCAATCTGCTTCACCTGTCTAGTGATGATGTGTCTAAGGAAAACCTTTCCCTCTCTGAAGACTACATCATAACCTCTATCTTCCAGCATCACGATCGACACCAAGTTTCTCTTTAGTCCTGGTACATACTTGACATCGATTAAGGTAATTCGAGATCCATGGTCCCTTTGAAAAATAACCGCGCCTACACCTGAGACACTATACTTCTCATCATTACCCGACGCTATGAGTATCTGGAGATCTTTCTCCTCCAAAGTACTAAACAAACTTTTGTCGCCGGCCATGTGGAAAGAAACTCCACTGTCAAGAAACCAACCACTTCCCATAATGGATGATACCATGCATGTGAAGAGTGTGAAATCCAACTCAAACTATGAAGCAAGTGCCTCACCTTTAGATCCTTCCCTGGATCCCTTCTTGGATTTCCTCCGTGGGAAATTTGAGGCATAATGGCCCACCTCATAACAACGAAAGCATTGCACTTTCAATTTGTCAACCTTATTCCCATCATTGGAAGAACTGGATTCGGAAATAAAAACATTCTCCTTTCCCTTCTTCGCCTTACTTGCTAAGGCGCGGTTCTCCTCATCATGCATGGATGAAGAACTGTCTCTGGAGCTTTGTCTGATCTCCTCTTGCACAAGATCCGACCAAAGTCTCTCCCATCCTCGCAATTTCTCCTGAGCATTGACAGTCCTGATAGTAATGCCAACTCTTCGGAAGACCAAGTAGAGTGAAGCTCACCAAGTCCTCATCATCGACAGTCACCCCCACACTTCCCAGCTCATCCCGACATTGGGTGAACTTCATGAGATACTTGGGCATACTGTCGCCTTTCTCACACTTTATGTTTCTAAGTTTATCCTTGAGCGCTAACTTCCTCTGGTCGCTCTTACTTTGGAATAGATCTATCAACGCTTTCCACATCAAGTATGGAGTAGCCTTTCCATGGAGGCTGGACACAATGTGATCCCTCACGCCCTCCAACAAAATCCTTCAACACTTTGCTATCTTCTTTTGCCAATCCACAACTTGAGTAGCATCAGTAGGTTTTGGGACATCCGCATCTATGAACTCCTTCAACCATTATCATCTCACATCGCCTCCATCCTGTCCTTCCATGCAATATATTTCGAGCTGCCCTCAAGGGCATACTCCAATCGCAATCCGTTGAAAGACATTTCAACTTTGACACCAAGAAAACAATGCTGCAAATTCAAATTCCACCATCTCAAAACTCAATTGCTTCCAATCTAAAATTCGCGACAACGAAGTATTTCTTGTACAGAGATCAACTGTATGGGCATTCACTGGATATATCACCTTCCAAAAGAAGGATGAATGTAGAGGCTACCTAGCCAGATTACAGACTCAGCCTGAAGAAATAAAACGTTGTCACTTCCTGAATAATAGATCTAATGATCAATCCTCGCTTTGATATCCTGTAGAAATCTCTTCTACAAATCAACCAGCTCTGATACCATGTAGAAACTTCATGAATAATATGACACTTATTCACAGAGATTATCTCGATTATACACTAATTGCGGAATACATGCACAATACATAATCTCCTCTACGTTGATCATCAATTTAGCAGTATTAAGAAACATTCACATGCGCACATTGAAGCATCAATCACACATATCAACACATTATGTACCTGGGGAAAGTAGAAAGCTGAAAACCACTCAACTATCTGTATATTATATTGATTGAGAAAATGTAACAATACATAGTACAATACTCCCCACAAGTACTCAGCACTATCTCCACCTGTTACACACAAACTAGCTCAGATCTGAATCAATCACTGGCTCAAATCTCCTCCGCTGCTTGCCTGCCTTCACTGCGCAATCCTGCATGAGAATACTGATGAATGAATGATCCAAATTCGTATTTCCCTTGGATATACCATGCAATCCTCATTGGCAATACTCAATCCATTGATTGTGCAAATCCCATGCACAACTATAGCCACAACTGACAGCTGTCTTGCCCTTTCACTCACCTCTAAAACATGTCTCCACTGAACTATCCATGCACTAAGTTAACTAATGTATTCCTCAGTTGATTTATGAGTTAATAATTACCGAATTAATTAATAACTAATTCACACCACTCATCACTTAGTCTATTAATCAGTTATACTAAATACAACTAGTTCAACTAAGTCAAACTTAACACAACTCTACCAACTCCACAAAACTCAATCACTGAAGTCGTAACTGAATTCCTCCATGAAATAGCTCAAGTAACCCATAAGAAACACATATTTCCTTCTGGCAGCTGCATGTACAACATCTGTAGCTCGAACTGAAGTGCTCCAAGAGAATAAGATAATGTTTATAGTCCAAATATTATTAAGAACTAATAATATTCGACTGTTCTATATTTAGACTGATAGTCTAAAAATAGACTCTGCCCATATGTCTAAAAATAGAAGTCCATCTATTTTTACCAACATGACCAATCATCCATAAATAGCATCCTGCAACTCATAGACCATGATCCATATGTCTAAAAATAGACATAGTCTAAAAATAGACTTTGCACCAAAAATAGCCTGCATGCACACTTAGTGAAGGCAACTTCTTTGCATTTTCAATAATTCTCAATTACCCTGAAAAAAATGAGCACTTTCCTGATCCTGCAACAGTTTCCTTATTCATGAACTCACACTGAATCCTCCTCTAATCAGCATCAGCTCCTTCAATACAGACAACCCAGACATCGTAACCCTCAATGGTTGAGAACATGAAAACCCATAGCCATGTGAATCCCTCATATGCTTCCATCCTGTTAGCAAGATCGTCATCACAAAGAATGGATAGAAGTGAAAGACCAAGTCATTGTTTGAGTTGGATTGAGGCAAAATAAATGGAATGTCAGCATCAAACTAGAGTCTGAGAAAGTCACTGTCAGAAATGTATAGAGATGAGTGAGTGATAGCGACAACAGATAAAATAGTGTTCAGTGTGGACAAACTCGACACTACACATGAAATTTTGAGCATTCTGTCTGAGTTCGATTCCTGCTTCTCTCTCAAGATTAGCCACTTACAAGCCCACCTGGAGGAATGATTTCAATCCACACAGGAATCCCATTAGGCACGTCCCACTGCTAATCTATCATATTATTTGCAGGTCATCGATGAAATTGATTCGGTGATCGCTAATGCTGACATCCTCGACAATATGGTCGATCACGCCCAGAGCCTCAGTATGGTGGCCAAAGGTCATTTGGTAGAAGAATTTCAACACACTCTGTATCAACACAGCTTGCTCCCGTCAATTTCCTGATCGCACCAGTGTCGATCTGGCCCATGGTTGCTATTCGAATTGATACCACCATGACTCACAGTAGCTCAAAGTTTCAACGCAACCTTCACCGACATGCGATCCATAAGCTTGGTGAGAAATCCAAAATTCTACGACTGAGGACTGAAACGACTATAAGGAACTGAAAGGATTTAAACACCCCTTGGAAACACGTATTTGGAACCCTCATCCACCATAACCAAACTTGAGTTTTACTATCCATCTTGTGCACGCAGATTCTTGCCTTGGAGCAACCAAGATCATAGAACTTCCTGTATTGGAGCGCAATTTTAAAGGTTCTGATCGAGCATAATTCTACCTCTCCATGATTTGAGCACGGATCCACCAACTCACACGCTCCAGCTGCTCTTCAATCACACCAGCAAATCCTAATCTATCCATGCACCAACAGATCAACAACCCTTGGCACACTCGCTTCAACACGAACTCAACAACATGTCTGAGTCTTCCACATGGGTCTTCAATCCACAACATGACAATTGCTTCACTGTACCAATGCTCTCGGCCTCATCTAATAGAGATCTAGGCTTTCTCTCAGCCCCCTCTAGCACCATGGCTCATCTGCGCCAGGTTCGTTCGACTTATATGGAGGGGCCAAGCCCTGTTTCCATCAACCTAGGAGGGGCTAAGACCACAAGGGGGCAAGCCCTCAGGGCTCAGATACAATGATAAAATTTTACAAAGGAATCTATATTTTATTAATCAGATATGCAATTACATATATACAGTTGTATTGTCTCGAGATAGGAAAAATACCTTGGACATACAATCTGTTGGTTGAGAGAATATCTCAACCACACACCAAACTAGAGAAACCACTCCTATAGAATAGGAACACACTCTTTACCTAGAAAGTCACAACTGAGACAAGTAGGAATTAATATTCCAACATGAAAGAGTTATTATACCAAGAGTAATTTTTTTTAAATGCTAAATGCATAGTGATTTTGAAATTTTAGCCTAAGACAACTTGATACATTGCGGAAAAAAATTAAAAATCAACTATCAAATTAACACGCAATGTAGGTGAGCTCGACCCATTGTAATGAAAACTTAAAGACCAACCA
>APFE031488912.1:99196-139613 GCA_000404065.3 Pinus taeda
AAAAAAAAAAAAAGAATTAAAAAATACCACAATCCCACCCCACTCCGCTCACTTACCTCCCCCACCTAAACCTCACCCCACCATCCTCCCTCACCCCTCTATCCTCGCCTTCCTCCATCCACTCCCCCCCAGACCCTCAGCCAGCGGCCAAGAGGCAATAGGCCGATTCTCGGAATCAGCCTGTGGCCTCTTGGTCACTGACTAGGGGGTTGGTTGGGGAAGGGAAACAAGTAATGGGGAAAGGGAAGGGCCGAGGGTGGTGACGGAGAGGGATGAGGCAGGGGTGAGTTGAGGGAGGAGGGATCAGTTGAGGGAAGAGGGAGGGGAACGGGAGAGAGGGGAGTGCCGAGAGTGGGAAGCGAGGGGGTGAGGAAAGGGGTGAGAGGGGATGGGTGTAGGGAAGGATAAAAGGGATGGGTTGGCAGGCGGGTGACAAAGGGCGGGCAGCAATTTTTTTTTGTGAATTGCGTTTTTCAAATTTTTTACTTTAATTTTTTTTAAAGATTTTTTTTTTTTTTTTTAATTATTTTTTTTTTTAATGTGTTTCTCATTTGTGTTTTTTTTTTTTTTTTTTTTTTTTTTTAATGTTAGATCTAAGACTTTTTTGATCCATGATGTAGAGAAATACTTTCGGATTAATTCACATTGTTTTTTTTTTTGTTTTTTAATATTTTTTTAATTATTTGGTTTTTGTATTATTTTTTTGCTTAAAAAAATGTTTTAGATTTTTTGGGATTAGTTGTTTCTTTTAATTTATATATTTATATATATATTATTATATTATATATATATATATATATATATATATATATATTATTGATTTATATATATATTTTTATTTTTTTTTACAACTCTGTTTTGTTTTTTTTAACATTTTATAGTTTTTTTCATTCTTGTATATTTTTGTATTTGGATTTTTTTTTGATGTTTTTTTATTTTTTACTAACATGTTTTTATTATTTTTATTTTGTCATGCTTTATGTTTTATTTTTATGTTTTATGTTTTATTTTTACGTTTTTATAAGTATTTTGTTTTTTCTTTCCTTTTTTTTTAATTTTTTTTTGTATTTGATTTTTTTGGTCATGTTTTTATTTTTATATTTATGTTTTATTACCAACATGAAAACCATCAACATTTAAAAAAAATATCCACACTTAATTCATTAAAAAATTTAAAGTGTAAAAACTAAGCCCTCTAAACAAAAAGGGTTGATGCTCATCATCACTTTTCAAAATCAAGATGAAAATCACTAACAAAAATATGTTCACACTTGATATATAAAAAAATTAAAGTGTAAAAAATAAGCCCTCTAAAAAAATGACTTGATGTTGCATCAACACTTTTCAAAATCAGCATAAAAATCACGAACATCGAAAAAAATGGTCATATTTGATACATAAGAATATTTAAAGTGCCAAAATATTCTTAAAAAAAAAGTGTATTATGGCATCACCCCTTTTCAAAATCAAGTGATTTTTTGCTACCTCAAAAAAAGGGTACCAATTCACTTTCTCATTTGATTGGTAACTACGTTTAACATCATCTTTCTATTAAGCCTAACAAAACCCTTGTCTACATAATAAGATGAATGACCTCGTTGGCCCTGTCCATGACCTCATAGAAATAAGTCGTTGTGGCCTTCTGCCCATCTATGTGTCTCAAAATATTTATTATAGATTCACTAACTTAGCATACATCTTCCAAACCTTGACAAAATGTGTTAGTGTACAACATTTTTGCAATGGCTCTTCCATCATGTCTCCTGTTCTATATACAATCACAACACTCATCAGAAACAAACAATTTCTTCAACTAAAATTGACATCGAACTAAATATTTTACAGTAATAAAGTTGGTGGCAAAACATGTGATTGCAGGAAACTGCAACTCCTTCTTTTTAGTGTATCTCCTCATGAGGCTAAGAACAAAAGAATGGTTATATATAAACTTGGTGTTGCTCCTAGTCATATCAACCACCTCCTTGATGAAGAAGAGTTTCCCCATATCCTCAAGCAGAAAATCAATACAATGTGCTACATATGGAGTCTAGAATAATGTGTGGTGACTCTCCTTAAGAATCCTCCCAGTAGCCACATAATTAGTTGTATTATCTATTATGACTTGTGCCTCATTCTGCACACCAATCCGCTAGATGAACCCATCTAACAACTCATATACCAATGTTGCACTAATGCATCCCCTGATTTAATACACATGGTTCCTTTAGGACAATGTACCAAGAAATTAGAAGGGTCTTACCCTTCATATCCATCCAACCATGAGATGTCAGTATGCATTGAGACACCTCCCATCTCTATTTCAATTTCACCAATCTAGAGTTGATGGCCTACTTTTCTGCTTGAAGGATTGGCCTTCCCAATTCCTCATATGACACACTTTTGTACGTGGACCCACAATAACAATAGCATGCCACATTGGCTATAAAAATGGATTATTTACTGTGATCCTAAGAGTTAAGTGGCTTTAGAAAAGACATGTCCCCATAACTCTATCTTCTTCTTACTACTACCTTTTTTTAACAACTAACTTTATGGAAGGTTTTGCTCCATCTTTGACTCACAATACAAAAACTAAAGACCTCCCACTCCCAATAACAATAGCGCTAGGAGGTGATGTTCAACCTTGTTTCTTTTTGCCTCTTCTTTCTTTCTGTACTTCATCAATTACTTCAATTTTTTTTATAACCTCCATACTATATTCCAAGCAAAGCCCAACATTATGTCCAAAGAGTTTCATGAGATGGTATTTCAATTGCATAACCTCTCTTGGCATCTTGTCCCCACAAAATTCACATGTTAGATATGTGTGATTTGTCCTACCATTATGTTCCCCATACTCCCAAAATTGGTCCAAGGACTTTGGCATATTTGTAGTGGATTAAACCAAACTTAAGGCACTGAAAGAACAAAAATTGGCGTTAAACCACCATTCACAAAAATAACAGCGACCTCATCTTAAAAAATATTTTTTTACTAGATTATTTTCAATGAAAACTTACAATAAGAGGGTGCGTTAAAAAAAAATGAATTTTTTTGTCCAAATATGGAGAAAAGCATTGCATTGGATCATGGACATGAAAATCATAGAAAATGGAGAAAAAAAAGAAAAAGAAGCAAATGTTAGTAGGAAAAGAGGAAAGCGGGCATAACCCTAGATCTATGAAAAAATCATTAAGAAAAGAGGAAAGAAAGTATAACCATAAATCTATGAAAAAATCATTAAGATAGGGGTTTTAAAAACATACTTATTAATGGAAAAAATGAATTTTGTCTCACTCTTCTTCAATCTCTGATCCACAAAAAAAAATTTGATTGGTGATGATAATAGTTTTTTGATCATCAATCCCTCCTGGAAAACCACCAAAAACCATTCCCCTTCCTTCTCCAAGACCAACAAATAAAAATAAGCAATAACAAATCAAAATTTTGGTTTTGTAGTCGCGACCCAACTTTTTTCCTTAGTCCCGTGATATTTTGATATTTTGCAAAGATATCATCGATATTCGATAATATCGAGATATTTTAAAAATGAAAAATGCCCCAATATTTACTCAGTGATATCTCATTTTACCGAAAATATCTTCCTAATATTAACAAGTAATATTTTGCAAAGGTATCGTCAATATTTTCAAAATATGAAGATATTTTAAAAATGAAAAATGCCCCAATATTTACTCAGTGATATGTCTTTCTACCAAAAATATCTTGCTAATATTGAGTGATATTCTGCAAAGATATCGTAATATTTCGGGAATATTCATGTATTTTTATAATAAAAAATACCCCAATATTTTATGGAAATATCTTCGTTATATTAACGATACCTCTACAATATTGTCAACTGTGTGAAAAAAAAAATGACAGATCTAGAGTTTTCATCTAATAACGAAGATAAGGGCTACAATAACAACATATAGATGGACTCACCCTGCAAATAAATGGTATTGAAGATAAGGGCTACAATAACAACATATAGATGGACTCACCTTGCAAATAAATGGTATTATTTTTATTTTATTTATGTGTTGTGTGATATCATGTTAGGAGCACTGCTACAACTATCGATATGAATAATTATTTGTTCAAAGTAATAAAGTAAATAAGCAGAGTGTGCGATATTTTATCATATTTATTTTTTAATTTAAGCAATTTGCAATGTCCAAGGCTTTATTAATATTTTTTTAATCTCACTCGCGAAGTAGTAGATCAATAGATGCACAATTTTTTATGCATTTTCCATCAAAATAATAATATGAGCTTTAGTACACTTACCAAATCTTGATTAGTCCTATAATAAAGAACCTATCAACCCATTCTAATTATCAATTTGTATATTAACAAAAATTTTAATTTTTAAAATGAAAATCAATATTATTTTCCTTGAAAAAAAGCTATTATAGATGAGAATAAAGTGGTTTGTCGTTAGGGAGAATCATCATTAGTCCCTGTCTCGGACTAATAGCGATCGATCGATTGTTGACCAATGATTAATTAAATTTGACCAAGTAAAATTTCTCGTACATGTCAGGTTTAAGCCAATGTTTGAAATAAAATATTCTGCTGAATAGATTTTTATCCAAAGTTTGTGCTTCGACCTCTTATTGCCTGCTGCAAGGTATACTTTTTTGAAAACTTAGCCTAAAGAGTTTGGAGTAGCCTGTTCATTTTATATAGTGATTTTTTCGTGCCTTCATTTTATCCAAAGTTCATTTTATCCAAAGTCCAGTTGGGGCCACTTTTTATTAAGATGAAGCCACGTGTTGAGTTAGCAAAGTTAGAAAGGAAGCCAAGTGTTTCATGCATGTCACATCCAAAGTCCAGTTGGGGCCACTTTTTATTAAGATGAAACCACGTGTTGGGTTAGCAAAGTTAGAAAGGAAGCAAAGTGTTTCATGCATGTCACATAGCTGTGGCTGAGCTTTCAAGCTAAATTGACTCTAGCCGCTTACCTTCTATGCTTGTTCCTTATTATGTTCTTCTATTCCTTGTCTCTGTAATTTCGTAGGGGTTAATTCATTCAGCTCATCTAGCAGTCTCTGATACGGAATTCATCACGTTGATCCCCGATCTCATCAACCCTGGTTATACTATCGCCTGCATGCTTCCTGGATCGAACGAAAGAACTTTGATCGGACGGGTAAGATCAGTGTTGCTGATTTTCTGCAATTATAGAATGATAAATTTCGGGTCACAGATCCATACTACACAATAATTCTTTATGGGATTCAGGTGAATTGCAGAGGCGGTACCGCTCCTGGGTGGGTACACTCATTTGTTGTAGCATAATCAGGCATGGCTGCAATATCATCACCAGGGTATACAATGAAGTAACCGGCTGCATAAGGGACGTGTATATCACTAATGAGAACAGTCTCTCAAAGGTTTCATTTCCTTACACCTAGCTGGGAGTGCCTTTACATAATTAGGATAATGAGGTTTCCTCACCATTTTTCATGCTAATTATAATGTTTTGAAATTTTCGACTATAACTTGTACTGTATATTTGGGCATTTTCGTTTTCTCACATTGAACAAAGGCCTACTGTTTTTCATGAATTGACAGGTGATGATCAGGTTTGGCTTGGAAATCTTATTAGGACCCGACATTGCAGGCTTAACTCCAAGCAACAGTTCGCTATTCATCGATCTCCCTGTTAATATGGTAAAAACTTGCTCATGCAATTTTGTTACCCACGTTGAATTGAAGCTACCACAGATTTGAGATGATGGGGAAAGGGCTGGACTAACATTGTTGTGAGTGAGTGAGAACAGGTGAGCTGTTTCTTCATGGGTTGGGTGGGATCAATTCTGAAGAAAGAAATAATGGATATATCACCATTGTTGGCGATAGGTCTCAGCACGCGTCTCATGGGAAGTATTACAACATTCTCTTCGTGGAACCAGTCAGTCATATCAACCATCACCCACGGCTATGTTTTGCAGGGCATATGTGCCTTATTTATGGGTAAGTTGGTCATTTGTAATTGCATTAAGAGAAAATAAGGCAATCTACAGCTTTAATGATAGAAGGCTTAACTGCAGAGTATGTTCTGGTAACATATACTTTTAATATTATGGAAATTAGAAGGCTTAACTACAGAGTTAGAAAATATGGAACAACTATGCCAAGGCACAATGTTAGCCAGACGACACAATATCATTGTGTTAAATGTGGCGTTTTGATTTATATTTATTAATAGCAATTTTTCTATTTTTATTTTTAATTTAAATAATTTACTGAAGTATAATTGATTTGGGGGCTTTCTATCTGCTTCTTAGAGTGGTCAGTATCGATTCATAGCGTTTGTTCCAGAACAAGCATACTTTGTCCCTTTCTCTGTAACTAGTCAACATACCACAGGCGGATTTTACTGTAGCACGTCAGGACATGACAGGCTGATTTTATCGATGGAGACCTCTCTGGACATAAAATGTTCAGAAAATATTTATATTAATGACGACAGTTCATTGTCCAAGCCTGTTATGTTATACCAGCTGTATATTCCTAATTGGTCCAGTGACTAGGTAATATACTTGGGTCTAGATGCACATGAGATTTGGGCACCATCTCACTTTGTAAAATTTATAATGGTAAAATTTTAATAATAATAGTAATTAGTAATTAATTTTAGTAAATTTTGATCGTTTGATTAATATTTGAATCTTTATATAATTATGAATTCCTACACTTGATTCACGGTTTTTATTGTGTTACATTTTCCAGCGGATTGTTACACTATGTACCAAGAATAAAATTATATTTGTTACAATACATGTTCTCAAAAAATTTATAATGGTCAAATTTTAATGATAATAGTAATTAGTAGTTAATTTTAGTAAATGTTGATGGTTTGATTAATATGTGAATCTTTATATAATTATGAATTCCTACACTTGATTCACGGTTTTTATTCTGTTCCATTTTCCAACGGATTGTTACACTATGTACCAAGAATAAAATTATATTTGTTACAATCCATGTTCTGGTAACAGATACTTTTAATATTATGGAAACTAGAAGGCTTTTAGAAAATATGGAACAACTATGCCAAGGCACAATGTTAGCCAGAGGACACAACTCTACTCTATTTTATAGCTTGTTTTATAGCTTGAAAACAAATTAGCTTGAAGCAGATTCTATACGGTAGCAGTTTCTCGACCCCGGCAAGGACTACCGCTACGGAAATGGCTCCCTTGTTTACCTTGTTATCATTTACAAGTTTCACTCGGAAATTTGAGTTCAATGCACATGGCAAGTATGCCAAGTAATTGTCATTAAAAACAAACTCAAAGTCACCATCAACGATGTTTTTTTCTTCCACGTCTATTTTTTATGAATAAAATTAGTAAATTATTTCACATGTTCTGGTATGAAATTGAGTTCAAAAAAAATGTATCGCAATCGTAAAACCGTCTATCTCATACTGAAGTGAATAATTGTCTTAATTAGTTGCAAAATTGAATTCATGATTAATTAACCCTCGATTTGGAGACAATTAACCAATATCATTTTGGTTAAAGTACACGCTAAAAATGTTTAGATAATGATATCATCGCTCGAGATGGATGATCCTTACTAAAGTATCAAGTTAAAAATAATCTTTGTTTAAATTGGAACACAAATTCAGGTTTTGAGAATTTGAATCCTAAGAAGAGGTTAAATTAGTCCAACGGTTAAAAAAACTCGGTGATTATTGGTTATGTGATTATACTCAATAGCAAAAATAATTTTTACTATTTTTAGAAGTGATGCTTTTTAATTAAAAAAATATCTTTTTATTTTTTTTAAGCTGTGGTTTAAACCTAAATGTTTAGATTAATGGCTAGTTGAGATATTCTTTCAAGTAAATAATAATGTGTCTAAAATAATTTATTATCTTGAAACAACATTACATGTATTTATATAATTTATCTAATGAAAACAATAATTGATTAGTTTAATAAATATTTTTTATAAAATGTAACAATAATTGATTAATTTAATAATTAATTAATTTAGTGTGTGATCAGTAAATTTAAATTGTTGGGCTAACTATTTTAGGAAGAGCCCACAGACATATGGAGAGCATAATATTTTTTTTTTTATTTTTTGTCCTTTTAATGAGTGTTATCGGGAAATCTAGTGTCCATGCAGAGCTGCTAGTCCCACTAAGACAGGTAGCTATCTTAGAAACAAACAAACTAAAGTTAGTTTTGTTTTCCTTTATGAGAAGTAGATAGGAGAGGAGCAAAGAATACCAACCTCGATCTCTCACTTGGTTCCTTGCTTGTTCCTTCTCCCCTCTGACAGATCTTTGCCGCTCTTTCCTTTCTTACCCGCTTCAAAGAGTACCTGTAAAGTTAAAGCAACATAATACCTTCAAAGTACATAGATCTACAATCATAAACAATATAGGACCAGATATATATTGACCACACAAATGCATACCTGTAATAAGATACAATAAAATACATTATCTTTATAATATTTTCATGATCTAGCTGAGGCTGTCATTCCCATGCTCATCTTTATAAATTCACTTTCATGTACATAGGACAGAGAACCGTCTGTATGGCAGACTAATGCTTCTGATAGAGTCATCATCCTTTGATTTGGATGATCATCTATGCATCAATGATGTACATTTGATGTCTTTATTTTCCTGAATATATCGCAACCCAGATAAATGAAACTAGATCCAGGGTCTTCAAACTCGTTCAATCTTCGCTCGAAGTACAAGTCGATCCATGTGAAAAAAATGTTCTGGAGTCGAACATGGAAAGACATTGCCTGATTACCAGCCAATGATGTACGTTAGTAACAGGCACGAGAGGAATCACCGATAATGATGATGACCCTCAATGTATGATAGTACAATTCATGTGGTGTGAAAATGGGACTTATCATCGAACACCACACAAAATCTTTTGGTCAAAGGCCATTGACGTAAACTTGTCGCTAGAAGTGAGAAAATTGCCATTGAGGCATGCAAGATTCAAAGTACTAAAAGGGTTATTCCTAGGTTGACTTCTTGGATAATGAGCTATCATCGACAAGAAGTGACCCGTCGTAGCAGGGCTTTAATGAATCCCACATCTACGACACAGGCAAGAGCAAATGATTTTGTGGAGGTGAAATGATCTGATGGTACAGGGTTCAGGGTGGTGGTCATAAAAGAATGAAGGGTGAAGGTATTACAGCGGACGAGACACAAGCTGGGTTGGTGAATTGTCTGAGCGACTTCTCTTGAACATATCAACGACACTCAAGTGGATTGGTAGCATTAACCCCAAATATGGATGGTACGGTGGACCAATGGTAATATTATTGGTGAATGGAATAATCCAACCCAACTTAATCATGGTGATGGAGTGAAAGTGTCATGTTCAAGAGCGACTTGCTACCCATAAAGTTTATTCAAGTTTTCTTCCCAATTTTTCCCCAGTTTGCTAACTGGTTCCCCTTTATTTTTGTCAAGCTTGAGGAGGATAACATATGCTTGTTCTATAATTTTCCCTTCAGGCAAACCCGTCGATATGTTTTAACGAGCCTAGTGACAGTGAAACTTATTCTTGTCTGCATGGACAAGTTTGTCGATATTGGTTTTAATGAGTTTAACGACAAATATAACTCGATCCTTTTTCAATTTTAGAGGGTCTAAAAATGGATGGAAATGAAACTCCAGTAATCCTTTTTTCATCATATAATCCCTTAAGTCTGAAAAAATATAAAATAATACGAAAGGAATGAATTTTTGATAGTTTTAATGAGCCGAACAAGAGAAGCGCTCGATATTTTTGTGTAATAATCCCTCATGTCCAAAAAGATTAAAATCTAGAGGAGATATAGCACGTCTGATAGCTTTAACGAGCTGAAGAGACCAATTTCTTGGCAATCTTTTCATATTTTACAAGTCAGATGAAAAGAGCTTAAAGGAGACTCGTTTTTGAGGAATGAGTAATACTTTCGGGTAGCAGTTGGTTCCAGGTAAGGTTTGGAATTTTCCAATCACGACAGTGTTACGAGGATGGCTAACAAAATCACTCATTGCGGTTGTTCCTCAAAAGGGTAAGCAATCAAATGGAGGCATATGATCAGCTAAAACATAATGGAGGTGATGGTAAGAACATGACCAAGGCTCAAAAGCTGATGATAATGCGTTCGCAATGGTTAGTTACTGGAGGTTGGTTCATTTTTTAATGAGCTTAAACTCTAGTGGAACATGTGCTCATTGCTTAGGTTTAATTTTTAACGAGCTTTAACTTTTCGTAAAACTGCTCCTGGCCTAGTTCATTTTTTGATGAGCTTGAACCATGTGACAACATATGCTCAGACTCGATTTGATGTTTACACAAGCTTGAAATTAAAAACTATGCTTGTTATAAGTTCGTATGCCCCCAGCATAGTGATGCAAATTGAGGTGCATGCCCCCCAAGCTTCATTGCATTCAACGCAGTGGTTGGAATGAAGGTTTCCCTTCAAGATCTTTGAAAGTCTCGACTTGGATTTTAGGATATCATAATAAAAGACTCGATTTGGAAAGGGATTTGTTTCATTTTTTAATGAGGTTGACATAGTAAAAGAACTATCCTCATGACTCCTTGTTTCATTTTTTAACGAGGTTGACACAAGATAAGAACCGTCCTTGGAATCCACCGTATTTATAGTATTTGATAGAAAATCAAAAACTGAAGGATGATTAAGGTTGTTGGAATAATCTTCATGGTAATATGGAAGATGGGAATGATGGTGTTAATCTTCCCATGGTGCCTCTCCTATCATCATTGACTGAATAATTCCTTCATCTATAGAATGTACATGTGACCAAGGATCTGCAGAGGTGCCATATTCCTTAGACCTATCTATCTAAACACTCGATGAGAGTTGATTTGGGTTTGCCCCCCAGGCCAAGAATATTGATTAAACCCGGAGATTCTGGGTTCGATCCCCAGTGGAGTCACCATTTTGTTATCGAGAAATCTAGTGTCCATGCAAAGCTGCTAGTCGCACTAAGACAGGTAGTTATCTTAGAAACAAACAAGCTAAAGTTACTTTCATTTTGCTTTATGAGAAGTAGATAGGAGAGGAGCAAAGAATACCAACCTCGATCTTTTTCTTGGTTCCTTGCTTGTTCCTTCTCCCCTCTGATAGATCTTTGCCACTCTTTCCTTGCTTACCTACTTCAAAGAGTACCTGTAAAGTTAAAGCAACATAATACCTTCAAAGTACAGAGATCTACAATCATAAACAATATAGGACCAGATATATATTGACCACACAAATGCATTTATCATCAAGCATACAAGAATGTCGAGGAAAACTTGAATAGCTTTATTGATAGAAAGAGTAGAAGAGAGGATTACAACCCATTGATCTGACCCAACGCCATCCTCCTAGCATGAAAGCCCTTCTTCACCTCATGAAAATCTTAGATCACCCAACACTATGAAGTTCCACCAGGAAACCAACAACACTTCCTTACAAGATACAAAATTCCAACCTCTGGATCTCTAGGATGAGGGATCCATATATAATGTTTGTAGGGGGATGAGTCAGCTTCTGGGATTTTGATTAGTGTCCTCTCTCTGATAGTTCTTGCTTCCACTTGGAGATTCATGATATCTTACTCATCCCTACCTGAATTCAGAGAGGAAAGTGTCACAAGAGAAGTTTATGGAAGTTTCCATGATCATCCACCTTGCAAACTGTCTCTGCCATTTGTCTAATCTCGTCCATTGCACCCTATAGAAGGGCATTTCAGTATGCATCACACTTTTTGCATGTGGCAGGTGAGATGCATTGTACCCTTAGCACTGACCAATCTGTATGGTCCAGTTTTGACCAGTTCTGAGCAGATTTCCATGGAGAACTTCTGGGAGATGATGTAATGAGATGACCTTCTTCCTTTAGGGTGTGAAACAACACTTTTAGGGACTTAGAATCCCTTTGTTTATGGACATATATGATTGGGGTTACAATGCCCAAGTATTTCTATAATAATGAGAAGAAAATGGAATTTCTATAGTTGACAAAGAGACTGCCCAATTCAAACAAATTGTTTTGCGATAGTGTTGGTGATGGTAATGGCCTCCAATGCATATAGACTCTATCACTCACATTCGGTGTGCCCTCTAGTCAAAGGAGGGAATTCTTTCAAATACATTGTGTACATGTCCACTATGCTTTCTTTTATAAGTGCAATGTTGCCCATATTTCCTCTTCGATTTATTTTTTGAATGTTGTGGTATAGCTAGTTGTTGAGGGCCTATATGTTCAAAGCATTCTGCTGACTATTATCGATCTCTAAATTATGAACGATGGAGTCACTGTGATCCAATGTGATATACCTAGGCAAAATGCATACCTTACTATGTTAAGCATAATTGGGGGCATCACACTTTATTTCTCTTCCTTGGATGGTGTGATAATGGGTCCACTGATCCTTACTTTCATGACGACATTAAAAAATTTATATAGCGAATTTGTGCTGGATTCTCTAAAGGAAATCAAGTAGCTAATTAAGCGGTAATAAATCATTCATTCTTCCTGTTATTAAGGATGTCAAGTCTCTTTATTGTGCATTGTCCATTCATATTGTGATTAGTAATTTGGCTAAAAGTGGTGTATGAATTTGGGTTAAAGGTCTAGTATGACTAGAATGGCCATCAATTAATGGACAAATTCTTATTGATACTTTTTAAAGGACTGAAATGTCGAGAAATAATATTTTTTCCTAAAGAACCTTCGAGTTTTCAGCAGTTACTTTGACCTCAATGGCAACAAAGATATGGATGTTCTCTATGTTCATAATTTTATGGTATTTTGTAGGCACTGGTCTATTGGATAATGTTGCAATAAAAAATGCATGGATCATGAAGTTGTAGAAATGTACAAGACTAAATCTCACCTGCATAAATCGAGTATCAGCACCATCACAGTGTTAGAGGGTGTGGAAATGAAGATGTCGAGGATGAATGCAGTGGAAACGGCATGAGAACACTGAGTGTGGAGGCTTGGACTGTAATCAACATAACTGTAACCTATCGCCACTATCATGACTGAGCTTAAATTTATTGAATAATGCATAGAAAGGGTACTAAATCAGAGAAATACTTATGTTGAATTGCAAAGTTTTCATGAGTTGAGAAATGGACAAAAGAGGAGAAGTTTGGCTTTAGTTCTATGGGTATTTGTTGAGGTATGCATTTGATTTTCAAATTATTTGGAGTTCATATTTTAGACATATTGATTCTCGTAAACTCAATATTGAGTGCAAGACTGTTAGAATTGATCACTCTAACAACTACTATATGAAGAAGAGAAACTCTTCGATAAAGATGGAACCAAGATGAAATATCAAAGCACATAGATGTGAGCAACTACAAGAAGATCATATACCTATCATAAGTGTGTGTTAGTATCTCATGTGTTATATAGAGACAATAAATATAGTAATGCAATAAAGTAGAGATGGTGGACAACATGATGTGGTGTGTTAGGCATGTATGTGATGTTTTGTAGTTCTCCTTCAAAAATTTGTCATAGTATCTACCTCATACAATAGTTGTGATGTAAGTGTACCCCCTAAAGTTCACGGTCATCTCAAAAATAATTTGTAAGTGCATATTTTTGGTAAGCCAGTAACCACTTTGGAATGTAGATTTGTGGTAAGATAGAGACCGTTTATGAGAATGAAGTGGGAATGATTCTTGTAGCATGGTTGCCGGTCAACCAAAAAAACCTACAACATAGTGGAGGGTGAATTGGTAAAAACCTAGGCATGATTTAGGGCAAGCTTATAAACCCCGCATGATTATCGGTTATCTGAGAAAATGTGGGTTTATAATGACAGAGGGGGACATGTAGTTATAGGTACAAGTATGTAGATATAATGGTTGACTTAACCATCTAAGCTAAGGACATCCTATTAGAGTGGTGGTTGAAACAACTGGGTACCCATGCATTCCAGTGGATGGTTGTTCCTTTATATGGATGTCGACATATTTTTTTATCATGATTGTAAAAAAAAAGTTTGACTACAACTAGAATTTACTGATGGAGATCATGAAAGTTGTCATTAATGGGGAGTCTTAGAAAAAATAATACTTCCTACTTGTCTTAGGTGTGATGCTTTCTAAGTAAAGGACTTTTTTCCTCTTATTTTGGAGTTGCTTAGATCTAAATGCTTCCAAGGTTGGCATGTGGTTGAGATATTATCTCAACTAAGTGATCACGTGTCCAAGATATTTTCCTTATCTTGACGCAACATTACATGTATTTATATGTAGCCTTAATTGATTAATTTAGAGTGTGACAAGTAAATTTAAATATCGCCATGGAAAAACTAGTAGTTTTAAGATACTTAAAGACATTTGATAGTCCTTGAGTTACATTGAGAAATTGCAACATTTTATCTTCATTTGAAATGTTATACGATAATATTATGATATTTATTATTTTAATAATTTTATTAAATACAAAATTTAGAAATTAAGTAATGATTAACTATTCATTAATCATATTTATGAAGTAAACTTTACATTTATAAGTCATAGCTTTTAAATATTTACAAGACCAACCCTACCATTAAAAAAAGCTTAACTTGTCACCCCAATCTTAGATAATGCCACCCATGGGCATAAATATTGAACCTACTACTATGTGAAGAAGAGAAATATTTAGATAAGTATTGAGACAAAGATGAACTATAAAGTTACCTATATCTGAACAACAAAAGGAATATCATATACCTATCATAAATTTGTGTTACTTTCTCTTGTGTTATACAAATACAATAAAAATAGTAAGGAAACAAAGAAAAGATGGTGGACAACATTATGTGGTGTGTTAAGCATGCCTATGATGTGTTGTAATAGTCCTTTGATGCAGGTGCATAAATAGAGAAAAAAAATCGACGAAGATTGAACCAAAATTTTGTTGATTTGATGGAATGGTCATATGATAATGTTGGGAGAAATTTAAATGTATTTGTAAGAAATTGTAGAAACTTACATTAGGAAGTTAGTTCTCTTTTAGAATAAATCGGAGGAATTATTGTATAATGTAAATACAGTTTTATTTTCCCTTATTTTTTGGAGAAAGGGAAACGAATCATCACTTGTGACTCTCGGTTGTCCCATGTTAGCTTTATTTTTAATGAAAAGACTTTTTAGAAAGGAGAGGCAAAGAAATAGGATAAGGGAAGAGAAGATCAAGAGTAAGGAGAAGGGAAAGAGGTCGAAAGAGGCCATGGATGCATATGACCACATTTTATATATGGTCAGGTTTAATGCATATTTCAATGTGATCAATGAACAACATGTTTATATGCATCTCTATTTGTTACCCTCTATGTGTGTATATGGTTAATGAAGTTGTTCATCTTTGGGAAAAAATGATTTATGTCTATATGTTGTTTCAAATCACATTTTATTCATGTGTGTTGTTGTATTCAGAATTTTTCACTTGATGAGTTTGTTTTCATTAAGAATCTAAGCATGGAAGTTTCCATTTTTGTGTTTTGTACACTTGTGTTCTAATTATTGTTACAAAATCTGCAGAAGAATGAGTGTTGCAATTGAGAGCATGTAATAGCTCATTATATATGGCCTCTGGCAATGATAACACAATAGATGGGTTTTCAACACTACTATTGGAATGTGATATGTTTTGCTTGGTTCCCCTAAGGTTAGTAATAATGCGGTTGAGAAATAAGAAAATAATCCTAGAGCTTATATCTTATGCTAGCATTGTTGAGTTGCTCTAGTTGTAGAGTGCTTGCGTCTCGAGAAACCCAAGGCACCATGTTTTGTTTAAATTTCATCAAAACCCTTTTAGATTTGTTCCTAAAAAGTATTTTCAATTTATCATTGCAAACCAATGACGAGGGGTAGGGTAAGTCATGCTTAATGTTTAGAAGAAAGTTAAGGAAGTACGAAGTCAATTACAACAATTTCAAAAAGTTTTCAGTCTTTCATTTGTTTGACCATATTGGCCCAATCAGTTACGCACTTTGTCTATGGTGTTCTTGACAGCACTAAGGAGTTGTTGTCCCTAATAAGGGCAATGTTAGTGTTGGTATATGTATACTTCCATCAGGGATCAAATCTACTCTTTGAATTTTCATTGTAGGTGTCTCATACTGAAATTTTTAATCATTCCTAAGGTCATGCCAAAATGGTCCACTAATGGTTCTCTTCTTCTCAGAAAATAAAATTTTCCCTCATGAGGTACATTTTTTGACCCATCTCCATGTTGCATTCAGTTATGTCATTTTTAGAGTCAGGGTAGTCATTTTTCCATTAGATCTTAGGGTTCATTTCCAAGGTCAAAAGCATAGTTTCAGTGCAAATAAACGGCAGTAAAGGTATGCGGAAGACGAAAAAACAAAGATTGAATGGTAGAAATTCATGGTTATTGTACAAAGTTCTTATTTCATTGATGTAATTTTCATCTCTAAAACATGTTTTTGAGATGAAAATTGAGTATTTTAGTTTGTTTATATTGTTTTTCTGTAATTCAAGTCATTTTATGTAATAATTGTTCCCATAAGTTGCCCAAGCATTTCTCCTTGCTACAAGAAATGAGCCATTGAAGAAATGAGCTCAATCAAAGCATCATCCACCTGAAAAAAAAAGAAAAAGGAAGAGAAGCATCAAACAGAGTTTTGAGAAAAAAATAAAAGTTCTAAACAAACATTATAAAGTGAGTCTTTTTTCTAAAGAAAAATAAAAATCATCCTCTATATAAAATTTCAAAAGCGTTTTTCAAACATCATTAACTCTTTTGCACCCTAAGCTCTCCTTGGAAAAGAGGAAATTGAGTGAAGGTTTGAAGAAATTAGAAGGCCGCATTTGCTGAGGACACTTCATGCTAGGTAGAGTTGTTGCATGCCTCTGTAGTGAAGGGCGCATTTTCCCAACCAAGCCAGAGTAAATTTCAACGACGTTGTGGGCCTATGCGTTGAAGGGCATTTTTCTTGAGGACACTACGTGTTCGGCTAGAGGAGCCTAACAAACCCTAGGAGTGCTAAAACACCATTTCCCTCATTTCCTCAAGCCACAAAAGCTTCAAGTACCTACATAAATTAAGTAAGTGGCCAAATATCTCTTTTTCTTCATAAATTAAGCAAATTCGCACCGTAAATTTTGAAACCCTAGAAAAGCTCTCTTGTATGTTTCCAAAATCACCTATTTGATCATAGTTACAACACTTTCTCACCTTCCAAATCATCCTTACTGTATTTCACTCCACCTCCCCATTGTTTCACTCACCTTGACATATATACCAGTCCCTCAAATTTTCACCTAAAAAGCATGGCAGAAAACAATAGTTCAGAAGAAGGGGAAAGACATCCAAGAAGGTCGGCCAAGAAAGGAGGGAGAATTATCAAATTTTAACCCATTGATACTACAAAACTTATGGCATCACCACTTGCAGTATCATGTTTCAAGTAAATGGGTTGTTTTGAGTTTTGTGAAAGGGTTGAAAGGGTGAATTTTCGTCAGCAGTTAACCAAGCAGTTCATCCTCACTTTTCAAAACAACTGGTTCACTTTATCTGTGCTCACATTCACCATATCTCCTGCCATGATATCATAGGCCACTGGAATTCCAAATGAAAGAGAGAAATGGTTCAAATAAAGAAATATGCATCATAGTTTATACGAGCTATATCTTAAGACAAGGTTTAAAATGATAAGAAAAGAATTTTCCCTTTCCCTTATATTTTGGATAAATATGTGCCATTAATGAAGATCATCATGAGGTATCTCACATGTGAGGGTAGGTTTTCTAGACTATACTCATATCATATCAGGTCTCTCATGCACTTTACCAAGGTAAGAATGCTAAGCTTCCCATATTACCTCTTCAGAAGTATTAACAAGATGACATATATTGCTCAAAAAAGGGATCCAGCTCATCAGATCCATAATACTTTCCATCATTCTCTTATCAAAATGATAGTCCTCCAACACTTAGATCAATTAGGCATTGGATGGGAGACCTTCATACCTAATGAAATATTCAATGAACCACCTACTCAGCCAGCTCACCACATTCCTCCATCATCCTCCACTCATCCATTTACTTCTTGTCATTCACCATAGCTTACTTACCACTCATCCTCAATAAATCATTTTTTACTAGCCACCTCCACACCTTCTACATCACCATTTCATGTAGCCATTCATTCACCCGGTAGAGATGTTGACAGTGATGAGGAACATGATGAGCATGATGGTAGTGAGGAACATGATGTACACATTGAGCATGCTCAAAGCAGTGTATCATAGAGGAATAATTTGCAGCCATTAGATTTCACGTATCATAGTGGAAAGAGGCAGGTGTTTACCCCATGAAGAGTGGGAGGGGCCTTGCCCTCATCATCATCATTACAAGTTAAAGGAAACGAGAAAATGGTGGAGGACGAAAAGGTCAAACATCAACATGAAGAAGATAACATTGACAAGGAGTTCTCCTTGTGGACACTAGTGATGAGGAGGGAAACAAATCTTCTCAAGCTGCCTTGAGAGCAAAGGATGACAAAATCAAGGAGCTTGAGGTTAATTTACAAAAAGCCCAATATGTTATCTCCTTTTATGAGTAAGACAACAAGCAACTAGAGGTTCAGCAGGAGTTGATGAAATCCAAGTACATCAAGGAAAACAGGGAGTCTGAGAAAGCCAAGTTTCAACTTGGTGAGGCTTATGGAGATTATGGAGAGCCAGATGATGAACAAGGACAAAGAAAAAGGCCAAGACCAAGAGGATTTAAAAAATCCTTAGAGCTTGCAAGGAAAAAGGAGGCAGAATTGGAGGGGCAACTCACTTTAAATGAGAAATTGGTCAAGGACATAACTGAGAACAAAGAGTCTTGGCTTGAGAAGGTGAACACACACTTGGAGACCCTATTGGACAAAGCAAACAAAGATGTTGAGTTACAAAGGAAGATGGCCAAATACTATTCAAGGAGAAACCATGTGGCAAGGAGTAAGCTCAAAAGAGCTCATGAAAAAATTGACAAATTAACCAAGGAAAAGGAGAAGAGGAGACTTGACATACTTTTTGAGGCATCCCTACATGCCTCTAACCTTTGATCAGTCATAAAAACAGATTTTTATGCATGATGGACCATTTTTTACCTTCAAGGAAGTTGTTGTGTTTTTTAGTCTATTTTTTGCAGAGTCATGGAAGGAAAACGCGCAATGCCTTGGGTGATGTTCTCTTTTTTGGGGCATTCAATGAGGAAATGGTCAACATTTTTTATTCACAATGATGAGTACATGCACCCTATGCATTTTCTAAGGTTTTTGAGTAGAATTGGTTGACCAAAAGGGAAAAAAACCCTCAAAAAATGACCTTTCTACCCTCCTTTTGGCCTGGGCGCTATGCGCTAAGTAGTGTTGGGAGAAATGAATTTTGATAGGAAACATGAACTCCAAGTGTAACAATTCAATATGTTGTGGAAACTAGACTTGAAGAGCTTTCCAGGAAGCTATTTTGGGCCCAATTTCGACATCGGGAAAGCCTCCAAATGTGCAGCTGAAGTTGAAGGGCATGCCTGTACTTCATTCTACGCGCTGGCACTTGGGTTTGCACGTTTGACAACTTGTCCAAATTTTCACTATTTCATCCCAGTTTTCACTTTCACCTTCTCAAATCATGATTTTATCCATGTAAATTATGAGTTGAATGTAATTATCATGTTTCTAGTACTTAATAGGGTAAACACAGTAGGTAAATCAAGTCCATGAGGTGTAATGTATCAGCTTGTTTGGATTAGGGATGAGTCACTTTAACCACCCTATTTTCTTGTTAGTAGTTTAGATTTTGTTGGAAGGAGCTCCTCCTCTCATGGATTCGACTCCCTGAGCTTAAGATGAGTTTCTTGGGGTCTATATGATTCTTTTCCTTAGTCATTGTAATGGTTGGACTCAGTGGGATGCTTACGTTTTGATTTTATATCATTTTGTATCAGTTAGTATAGCAAGAGATTAATGAAAAATTGCAGTTATTTCTTTGGGATCCATGTGGAATGATGCTCAGTTCCATTTCCTTATGTTTTCATGTGTTAAAATGTATTTTTGACTCCATTTCATCATTTCATACTCTTATGTGAATGTATATAAGTTTGAAAGGCAGAATCCATAACTTTTATGTTCTGTTTTGGGTAGACATTTCATAGTTTGTGTTTTCTTCAATTTAGGAAGAATCCATGAGGTTTACATGCTCTTCCTAGACCCTCACTTGTCTTTTCACCTCATCCATCAAAACCCTAAGGTTCTGATCATTATGCCTACCTTGCCCCATTGAACACCCTACAGTTTTGACCTAATTTCCTTGCCCTAACTATTTGGCTCCTCCTGATCTAGCAAAACCCTTCAAAATTAAATCAAAACCATGTGCTACTATACCTAGCCTAATATCATTTGCTTGATCCAGTCATCTTTGTTGAGATTCTTATGGAGAGATCCCTCTCCTGGCTTAGTAGGGCTAGCTACTTGGCTAAGCATGGTTTGTGGTTACCCTGGCATTGCCTTCCTTCAGCCTGAGGTACAATCAAGTTCATAACATTATGGTTGAAAACAATTAGAACTTTAGTGACCTTTACTTTCATGTTATTATATGCTTAACAACATGGATGATAATTGATATAATTTTAATGTGTTTCAAATCCCATTGTCTTATCTTTATCATCATTACTTTAAAATGTTGAAATTATACCTAGGAAAAAAAATGTTATTCTACCAAAAACATTAGTGTGTTTTTTTCCTCAAAAGAACTATTTTTGCACACAAAAAAACAATTTTACTGCCATTTTTTTTAAATGTTGAAATTTGACCCTTAAAAAAGAAGCCATCATTCCAGTATACACACTTTTCATTTTTAGAAATGTTTTTCATGTTTTTTGGGGTTTTTGGCCATAGTTCTCATTTTGATTTTATAGTTCCCATTTCGAAGTTTACATTGTTATGTATTGACCCTTTCTATATATGTATGTATGAATCTTACTAAGATTTGTTGTTGGTTTAACCATCACTTTGGATCATTGGTTTCCCTGAATTCCCGCTGGTGACGTATCTTTGTTCGTGTGTTTCCTTTCAATTTTCTTGTTTCCACTAGTTTTTAAGGGGCACACCCATTCCCCTTTCCATAAGTTAGAACTATTCATGCACCTTCCTTGGCCTGTTGCACTAGTCACACCCTTGCTACCAAGAAGGACATCTTTCTTGACTCTGCTTGAAACCACGGTCAAGGCAATACCATACGACCCATTGTTGTGACTCCTACACCGAACAATCTGAGGTTTAGTTGGGAATTCTTACATGGGAGTTCCCCTGACATGTTGGCAGGTCCAACATCATCAATAGTCTCCTAGATGAGGAACTAGAATGATTCACATACATACCAGTCCTCTTATCAAGTGTATCTAGTGATTTGCCACCTCTAACTGTGTCCCCTCTATCCAACCCATATCTGGACTGAGCTCTTCTACCATAAGCTCCATTAATTTTCTCTTCCTTCTCTTGACTCGTCTCAATTATATTTATCTCTGTAACTCTAGAAAAATCTCAAGAATTGTTTCATTAAACTCTACCTACTTCTCCTGAGCCATTGCAAGTGTTTACTGAGCCAGAACCACCCTCCCATTGTGTGTTTTGCAACTTCTATTGTTTTCCCTCAAGCTCCATAATGTATTTTCTATACCGAGAGAATACTCTTCTCCTTTCTTCCCAACTAACAAGTAGGGAGATTCATAGGAGCTGTAGTCTACCATTTTTCTATCATCATGAATTCTCTTCTTCATGCAATTATACAATTTCAGATAAACAAAATAGATACCAAAACCAAATCCATATCTTAGATATGTTCAAGGGAGGCTTATCTCATCTACAATATCAATGCACATTAGCATGGACATGAATAATCATAAACATATATGTGTAAAGCATATTGTCACAAAAACATCATGCATGATCATATGAATTGTATACCTTGATCTTGTGCATTAAAAACATAACCTTCACAACATCAGACTTACCCAAAGAGAGTGAAACCATGCTCTGATGCCACCTTTTCGTATTAGCTATTAAACAAAGAGAGTACAACCCTCTTTGATACCACCCTCAACCGATGCCTCTTCTAACATCTACCCACTTTCATGAGCTTACCCAGGGTAAACATGTGATGAGAGGTTACTATGATATGAGACAACTCCTAAATGATTGAAATAAAATTGAATCAACACAATAAGATCTTATTGACTTCCCTCTGGTGCCACAGGAGCTGCAAGAGTATCCCAACCCCTCCAAACATCCCAACCCTACAAAAACTCACATTTTCCCTCAAAAATAGCCCTAGTCAGTCCCTTGCCAAGGCCTCCACATGTCTATGGGTTCCCAGCCACTCCCATAGGCCTACATCAATGTAATTATGGTCATTTTATGCCCATGTTGTGCTATTGACTGCAGGAATTCAGGCTACCTTCTAGGGTGGGGGCTTAGCCTCTTCCGAAAAAAGTTATGAATCATCTAGAAATCATAAAAGACATGAATACAATGTCTGTAGATCAAAACCACGAACCAAGATCTGACCTGGCCATCCCCAACCAGGACTGAAATTTTTTCAAACACTTGGTAGATATACAACCTATAGGTAGTTAATGCAAGTTTGAACATAAGGGACTGAAAAATTATTTGAATTTTAATAAGAAGAGTCTCTACCTTCTCACATTGGATATCATAACATCAATTAGGTCTTGCATCCATTATTTATTTAGTTACAAGTAAAAATATGAATAGATAGATGACTGAGATCTATCATACAACCATACTTATAACCAACATATAACCAAATAAATAAAAATAAAAGGACAACCATTAAAGCCACATAATAACCAACACATTTCCTTACTAAAATCAAGAGAATGTTAGCTTTTATTAACCATACACAATTACCAAATGGTTTTAGGACTTCCAATTTTCACCTGACCATAGATTGGATGAACCATATCTTTCTTTCAATGAATCACCCTCATGACTTATTCCAAACATGAATGTGGGATCTCATGGGATAAACCAATCCAAAGACAACTAAGGGAATCCAAATGTTAAACCACCTCCACCATATCCATGCCATGAGCACAACTAAGTCGTTGCTTAGATAAAAAAAATCGAGCTTGGATGCCTCACAATTTTTTCACCATCCTTGAGAAATTTTCATGTCTCCACCCTCAGGCTTTACCATGTATCCCACTTTTATTGGTCAATGGATTCCTAGGCCTTTATGAATTTTCCTTAGGCAACCTCACCCCAGATTCTAAAATCATCTAATAATTGAAAGCTCAAAGTGAGAACAATCCCATCACACCATGGCTATCCAAAAATGGAAAGGCTAAGATAAAATCCATTATCAAATCTTGATAAAATCCATGAAAATTAAAACAAAGAAACCATACACCAACATATACCTACGATGCATGTCAGAAACAACTCGGAAATCACACATGTAATATCTTACCTGCAAATATTCCAATTTTCCAATTGTATCTAGTTGATCCTTTCCTTCCTTTTCTTGCCTTGTCCTTGTTTGTTTTTCCTTTCCTTTCCTTTCCTTTCTTTTTCCTTTCCTTTCCTTGCTTTCTTACATTATTTCTCCTCTTGGTTCTTTCTCCTCTTTGAGAAAAATTCTAACAATAAACTGACCAAAGGCTCATAAAAGGTGGCAAAAAGCTACCAATTGATGCTCTCAGCCTTTTTTATTGATGAGGCCTCTAATTTCTTCAATTTTCCATTATTTTTGTTCATTTTCCTCCTCGCATGTAGCCTGTGAGCTTTCACCTTCTTTTCCTCCTAATTTCCATTATTTTCATATATAATGTGCCAAAAATACCTTTCTTCCTTTTCAAAGCATTAGCCATTTCCTTTGCCAATTTCCCATTAGCCATAAAACAAAACAAGTGATGCCAACTAGGATATTTTCCCCAACACTTAACTTTGAATAAGTGTCCCTTTACTATGGTCTTATTCTATGTTTATTAACTTTTATTACATGAAATTTTAACTTGGGGTTGTTATAAACCCCTCCCCCTTAAGGGAACACCATCCTTAGTGTTAAACCATTCTTACACCTAGAAAAACGACTGAAGACAAAAAAATAATGTCTATGGAGCTTTATAACAAAGCTTGTTGCAATATTAAAAAAAGCCTCCTACTCAAAAGGAAAACCATCATGTAAAACATGACAACCATACCACTTATTAGAGCTTCAAAACTATACTAATTGTGATATTTATAATATAAAGCACACATAAATATGTACAAATACCAAGTTTCATTTTCCTTCACCAAAAAACAATGAAGGAAACATATATTGCATCTTATCAGTCGTCTCCCATGTAGCTTCATCAGACCCAAAGTAGTTCCACTGCACTTTAACATAATCAAGTACTATGTTCCAGAGAATGAGATGTTTTTGTTGCAATATGAATTGGGGTCCTGAATGGAATTATCCTTCTTTTTCTAGCTAAAATATAGATCAATAAATAGCATCATCAACATCCTTTACATATATTTTAAGCCATTAAATATGAGAAAAATCTTGGACTTTCATTTTCAGAGGTAGGGAAAGTCTGCAGGCCACTCATATAATTCTTTGAAGGATATCAAAAGGCCCACAATACCATGGTGCAAACTTGGCACATGCTCCAATCCTCAAGGAGCTCTTCTTGGGCTTTATGGGCAAATTCGCATGCTCCCTGACCTGAACCTCATTATATTCACTGTCTTGTCTTTTGTCACTTTCATGCATGCCTTGTGTTTCCTTTATATTCATCTTTATAACCTGAATTTATTGTTCCATGTCTTACAAAATGTCCCAACTAATATGTACCCTATTCACTGGATTACTCCAGCTGATGGGAGTGTTACAATTTTCCCCATACAGTTTCTCAAATTGATTCATGCTTAGTGACTCCTAATAACCATTATTGTAAGAAAAATCAACCAATGGGATGTACTACTCTCATCTATTCTACTAATGAATGACATCCATCCTCAACATATCCTCCAAGACATTGTTAACCATCAATGTATTTCCATTTTTCTGTGGATGATAAGTTGTGCTGAAGGCCAACTCTATCCCAAATTATGCAGAGAACTCCTTCCAAAACTTGGAAGTTAACTTGGCATTCCTGTCTGACACAATCTTTTTCAGAACACCATAAAATCGCACGATGTCCCTAATGAATATTTGTGCTACATCACTAGCTAAATAGGTAGTCTAAACCTGAATGAATTTAGCTACCTCTCTCAACCTCTCTACCACAACCATGATAGAATAATGTTGCCTCAATGTCCTCAGAAAACCTATAATGAAATCCTTGGAAATTTCCACCCATTTCCACTCTAGAACTAGAAACGCTAAAGATACCCACCTGGATGATTACACTCTTCTTTGATCTACTGACATTTCAAACATCTCACTAGAAACTGTGCCACTACCTTCTTCATATTCATTAGTATTAGAATTTATTTACTTGTGTGAACGTCTTTTGATATCCTAGGTGACCTGAATATGGCTTTACATGAAACTCACTCAATATAAGCTTCTTGAGTTAGTTGTCATCCAAAACATAGAGCATGTCCCTAAATCTCACCAAGCCATCTTGTTTAAGATGATAATCCGCATCCTCATCATATGTACATCGATGTAACCTTAGAATAACCTCCCTGTACCTATCATCCTACTATCCTACCTATAAGATCTAATCCTGCAAATCTATACCATATAAGCTCATTGTTGTAACATGGTTCAACTACACTTTCCTACTGATAGAATCTGCAATCTTGTTCTCCTTACCCTTGATGTATCTGATCTCAAAATCAAATTCAGTAAGGGTAGCCAACCATCTAGCTTTCCTAACATTACAATTCAGCTGGTAAAAAATATATCTTAGTCCAATGTGGTCACTCATCAACAAAAACCTCCTGCGAAGAAGATAATGTCTCCACATTTTCAAGGCATGAATAAAATATGCCAACTCAAGATCACGAGTCATGTAGTTCTTCTTGTTCGGATTCAGCTTCTTGGACTCATTGAATATCACTTTTCCTTCCTACATAAGGACTCCATAAATCCCTCTATCGCAAGCATCTGTACATACTACAAACTCTTTATCCAAATATGAAATCTTTAACACTCGAGAGTTTTTCAACAACTACTTCAACTTCTCAAAGTTGGCTACACACTCCTTTGCCCATTCAAACATCTTACCTTTCCTCTGCAAGGATGTAATAGGATATGAAATGCGTGAGAAGTTCTTGATGAACCTCCTCTAGTAACCTACTAAGCCCATGAATGATCTAAATTTCTCCACATTTCTAGGACATGCCCACTCCATGATAGCCTTTATCTTCTTTGGATCTACTTCTATGTGATTATTGGAAACAACATGTCCCATCTAGTGTACTTTTGTCTGAAACAAATTTCACTTGCTAATATTAGCATACAAGTGATGGTCTCTTAGAAATCTCAACATTGGTTCTAAATTTTGGGCATGCTCTTCTGCATTATTAGAATGACATATGTCATCAATGAATACAATATAATTCTTGTCCAAATAAGGACGCAACAAACTATTCATCAAACACATAAAGGTATCTAGAGCATTAGTCAAACTAAATGGAACTACCAAAAACTCATAATTCCCATACGTGGTCCTAAAGATAGTCTTGTAGATGTCTTCTTCTTTGATGTATACTTGATGGTATCCTAATCGTAGATCTATCTTTGAGAACATTGATGATCCCTTCAACTCATTAACCAAGTTGTCAATTCTCGACAATGGATACATGTTCTTGATCATCAACTTTCTTAGTTGCATGTAATGAATGCACAATCTAATAGTACCATGCTTCTTCTTCACGAAAAATATTGGTGCAGCCCAAGGTGATACGCCTTATCTAATGTATCCATTATCAAGCATTTCCTTCAACTGCAACTTCAACTCTACTATTATGGACTGCTCATCGTATAAGTTGCCTTTGATGCTAGTGCTTCCCCTAGTACCAACTGAATCGAAAAGTGTACTTACCTATGTGGAGGAAACTATGGAATCTTTGCTCGAAACACATAGTGAAACTATTGCAATATAGGGTACCTCTTGAAGAATTTTGCATCCTCAACATCCTTACCATTGTCACTTGAAATATGAACTACAAAAATAGCACACCCTTTTCTACAACAAGGCTTATCCTACATAGTTGTGACCATCCTCATGGTGTAGTATTCTTCTTCCCCTGCAAGATTTTGTTCTCTCCATTATCATCTAGGCACTCAATAGCCCTGTCATAGAAATCTACTTTGGTCCTGTGAAGATACAACCAATCCATACCCAAAAACATACTATATGAGCCTAATGGAAGTACATTCGAGTGTGTTGTTGTAGGAATACAATTAAACTCAAATGCAAAAGATCTTAGCCAGTGATTAATTCTCCTCTTCATACTTGTAGCCAACTACACCAACCAAGAATCTGCATGCACTTCTTTTCTCAAGCAACACATATGCACCAGGTCAGGATTAACATAGCTATAATTAGATGAAGGATCAATAAAAATAGAAATGACTTGATCACAAATCTTACCATCCATCTCAATGATAGATTCCTATTGATCTGCGTCCCTGTTATCCAGAACTGCATAAATATCAGGAATACTATTACCAACATCCTCAACTATTTGTGCATCTTGAGCACAACAAATCTGGCGCCTACGTCCTTGGTACAATGGAAAATCCTTCATACGATAACCTTTGCCACATATCTAACACTGCAACAGTGCTATACAATTACCTCTAGTCTACTACTATCTATGATGTGAGTCATGTCCCTTCTCAACTGTCATAAACTTCTTGTAAGGAACAACTTTTTCTTTCTCACCTGCATCTTGAGGTCTTCCCCACTTTGGTGGCCATTTTCCTTATACTTTCTCATTTCCCTTCAAGTCATATTTAGGCTCAACTTTTCACTTTGAATACTCATAACAATGCTTCAATTTACGGATGGATTCCTCTAACGATATAGGGTCATCAAACTAACTCTAGTCTCCATATGTTTCTAGAAATGCATTGATGAATCTCTGAACAATAGCCTTCTCCTGCTTGAGATATGTCACATACCTCAACAAATCCAAGAATCTACTAGTATACTCATCATCTATGATATAACCCATTTGTATCCCACAAATCTCCTTATCTCTATCATTATTGTAATGCTCCAATAGGTACTTCTTATTTAACAGCCTCTCGAATGCATCCCAAATCAATTCATCCTCTCGAATACCTATGAAATTATTTATATCCTCTTACTACATGCATTCTTTCCCTTTAAGACCGAAGGTTGCTATCTTAGATAATCTAAATAATTTATTCATTCCAAGAAACCATGCCTATACATCTTCTGACTTCTTCATTTCTACATCAAATGTAGGAGGCTTGACATTCTTAAACTCCTCAAGCAAATACTCACTTCTCCTATAAGGATGACGATGATGATGACTATAATGATGTCTCCTAGATGAGGAACTAGAATGACACCCATAGATACCAGTCCTCTTGTTAGGTGTATCCAATGATTTTCCACCTCTAACTGTGTCCCCTCTATCCACTGTATATGTACTGAGATTTGCTATCAATGTCTCTATTAGTTTTTTCTTCCTACTCTTAACTGATCCTCAATCATCACTATCTATAACTCTAACAAAATCTAAAGGATTGTTGCATTAACCTATACATGCCATTTCAAGTGTTTCCTAAGCCTCAACCAAGCTGTCATTGTCTACTTTGCAACTTATGATCTCTACCCTCGAGCTCCTTAATCTATCTTCTATACCAAGAGAATACTCGTCTCCTTGCTTCCCAACTGATCAATATGGATAGTCAGGGGAACTGTAGTTCCCTCATTTTTCTTATCATCTTGAATTCTTTTCTTCCTACAAGTATACCATGTCAAATAAACAACATAGATACCAGAATCAAATCCATACCTTAGCGATTTTCAAGGGAGTCTTATCTCATTTGTAATATCCATCCACATTAACATGTAAATTTATAATCATAAACATATCTGTGTAATAAAATAATGTCATCGGAACATCATGCATGATCATATGAATTTTATACACCAATCCCATGCAGGATGACCACAACCTTCACAACATCACGCTTACCAAAATAGATTGAAACCATGCTCTGATACGACCTTGCCATATCATATATGAGACAAAGAGAGAGAAACCTGCTTTGGTACCACCCTAGAACAATGCCTCCTCTAACATATACCCACGTTCAGTTGCTTACCATGGGTAAAAATGTGATGAGGGGTTACTATGATATAACTTGAACCTCCTAGATGATGTAAATAAAATTGAGTCAACACAACAAGATCTTACTAACTTCCCTTGGGTGCCACAAGACCTCCAAGGGTAACCCAACCCCTCCAGATGTCCAACCCCTCAGACAACTCACATTTTCCCTGACCTAGAGCCACATTCACTCCCTTGTTAAGGCCTCCACACAAATTTTGGTTCCTAGTGGCTCCCATAGGCCTGCATTAGTGCAACTGTGGCATTTTCTTCAAGTGTTGTGCTAACGACTGCGAGAATCAAGGCTACTTTCCTGGGTTGGGGCTTTTTCTCTTCCTAGAAAGCTATGAAACTTCCATAACTCATAAAAGAGATGAATACAATGCTTGTAGACCAAAAACGAGATTCAAGACTTGACTTCACCATCCCCAACCAGGACTTCCATTCTATCAAACACTTGGTAGATATACAACCTATTGGTAATGAATGCAAGTTTTGACATAAGGTACTAAAAAATTATCTAAGGTTAAACAATAAGGTTCTGTAGCTCCTCACATTAACTATGATAACATAAATTATGTATTTCATTCATTATTTATTCATTCAGAAGTAAAAACATGAATAGAGCAATGAATAAGATGTGTCATAAAACCATGCTTATAACTAGCATATAAGCAGATAAATAAAAATTAAAGGGAAACCATTAAGGCCACATCATAACTAGTACATCTCCTTACTAAAAGAAAAAGAAATATTTCTTTTATTAACCATACACAATTACCAACTGGTTTCAGGACTTCCATGTTTCACCTGACCATAGATTAGATGAACCATATCTTTCTTTCAGCCAACCACTTCCATGTGATATTCCAAGCATGAATGTGGGATCTCATGGCATAAACCAATCCAAATACAACCAAGGGAATCTAGAGGTTAAACCACCTATTTCCTCTCGATATCGTGATCACACCTAAGTCGGTTCCAAGATCACAAACCAAACCGAGATTGGATGCCTCAAAATTTTTTCACCATCCTTGAGGAATTTTCTTGTCTCTGCTAGAGGGTTTTCCATGTATCCCGCCAGTAATTCTCAATGGATTTGTGGGCCTTTGGGAATTTTCCTGAGACCACCTCACCCAAGATTCGAAAACCATATGACAATGCAAAGCTCAAATCAAGAACAATTGCATCACACCATATCTATCTGGAAATGGAAAGACTAGGCTAAAATCCACTATTGAATCGTGATAAAATCCATGTCAATGACAAAAAAGGAACAATATACCAAGAAGAACCTACCATACACGTAAAAACCAACTAGGAAACCACACATGAAAGTATTCCCATTGAATTTGCTTGATCCTTGCCTTCCTTTTCTTTCCTTATCCTTCTTTACTTTTCCTTTCCTTTCCTTTCTTTTTCCTTTACTTTCCTGCTTACTCTCTTTCTCCTTTTGGCGCTTTCTCCTATTTGAGACAACTATAACACTAAACAAACAAAAGGTGAGAAAAAGTTGCCAACTTATGCTTTGAGGTATTTTTATTGACGAGGCCTCTAATTTCTTCAATTTTCCATTATATTCCTTCATTTTCCTCCTCACATGCAATATGTGACCTTTCACATTCCCTCATCCTAATTTCCATGGCCTTTTCCAGATTCCCCTTATCCATAAAACACAACAAATGGTTCACACTAGGAAATTTTTCACAACATTGAGCTTGGAATAAGTGTCCCTTGCCTGTGGTTTTGTTTTACCTTTATTAACTTCTATTTCAGGAAATTTTAACCCAATTTCATTGAAAGTTGTGTGTGATGTTAACAAGTAAGTTAAGGCTGTGTGAGGTCAATTAGAACAATTTTGAGTCATTTTAGCTTCCTAGAATTGGAATTACAAATTTTTAGGGTGCTACAAAATCATTTCACAACGCCTACAAGATTTTAACTATGCTATGAAATTATTTCATAGTGCCAATAAACTAAGTTTTTTAGGGCTTCATGGTGGGTTTTTAGATAATCGTAGACCTACCCATTGCACCACTTACTAATTTTAATCCTATGTAATTGAATGAGTTTAAGGAAAAAATTGAAAACTCAGAGAAATATCTCTCATGGACTTATCAAAAGAGAAATACATATTCTTATTTTGACTCCATATTTTAAAACTTCCTGAAATATTAAAAAATTGGGAAAAATTCATAGTTGTGTGTGTCTAATAGCTTGGGGTATTGGAAAATGAGGTAACCCAATCTATCATCAAGTGGTATCGAAGCAAATTATGTTATTTGGAGAATAACAGAGCTAAATTTGTCTTTCTTGATGCATTTAGAATAACATTGATTGGATTTTAGAGTTATAGTATAGTTGCAAGTGATAAGAAGTGATAGTGGACATGGTTACATGTCTGGAAGAGTTGATTGATGTACATATATAATTTGTAGGTTATAAGACAACTTGACAATCAGAATAGGTTGGAGAGTAGAATAACCTTACAACAAGAGGGGGACAAGTTGAATTCATAGGAAGTAAGTGAGATGATTGTAGGCAAGTGAAGAGTTGATATGCTATTGAGTAAAAGTAGGTGTATTGGTTGCAAAGAAATTGGTTCAATAAGTGGATACAAGAAAGATGGTGGAAGATGTGATATTTTTATATATTTGTAAAATTGTATGTGATATTTATGCTAACTTGGTGAATAAGAGAATTTTGTTTATAGGACTGAATTGGTAGAAAATACCATATCCAGTAAGTTATGTGAAAGGATAGGGAGCAAGAGAATCTCCTAGATGAAGAAATGGTAAAAGAAATCCAACAAAAAGATAAAATTGTTGCAAACTAAGAAGATTGAGTGATTGAAGATGTAACAACCAACAACTTTGAAAGCTGAGGAGCAAGAGTGCTTAAGGAGAGTTTCTACTGTAGCAAACCTAGACAAGAGAAGATACTAGGAGGATGACTTTGTATGGTTGACAAGTAGAAAACTTGTTACAAAGAAAAGAAGGGCTTGTTGTAACTCACTAGTAGACAAGAAGTGTTCACAGGAGGAAGAGATGAAGATCATTGTTGTTAGTCATAGTAGGGGTTCAAGGGAAAGTAACAACTAGAAGAGTAAAAGTTCCAAAGGATTTGGACTCAAAGCAATGAATGATGAAGAATTTGAGAAGAAAATGGTTGAGTTAATAATAGAACTCAATCATGTGAAATATTTTCTACAAGAAAGTCAAGATGACGAAATTTATGGTTGGATAATGTACAAGAAGTTGAGATCAAATTCCTTATAAAGGAAGTTGAGATAGAATATTCATGTCAAATTGGAAGAAGAACTTAGAGAACTTGAGTGTGAGATGGATGTTTCTATATGTAAATTTGAGCAAGGATTATTCTTTAATGAAGAGGTAGAGTTTTTGGAGGAATGGTTGGCAGAAGAACCATATGATGGATATTTCATAGAGGTCAAGAAGATTTTTTGAGATATATGAGGAGCTGGAATTATTGGAAGAAATGATAAATAACCATTTATTACATATTCATAATCAAAAATTAGAATTGGAAAAGGAGAATATTTTCTTGGATGACAATGAACAAAAAATTGAAAGCTACAACTAGTAGGTTATAAGGGAATGAAATAAGCCATAATTAAATGAAGTTTCTTTAAAAATTTTGACGAGAGAAGGTATGCAAAAATTTGAAGAGAGAAAATTTCAGCCACAGACTGATTTAGAAGATGAAATTTAAAAAATGAAAGAAGGAAGGTATAGCTTGGTGTATGAATAGAAAACATATGATTCTGAGGGAATTTTCTAGAAATGTATTGGAATGTTTGAACAATTTGGTAAAAATAAAGGTTACAGTTCACAACATAAGTAGTAGAAAAAGGTAGAAGTTAATTAAGGATATATTAAGAGATTTATATTAAATTACAGATGAGTGGAGAGAAAGGTTAGGAGATTTTCAACATACTAGAGCAAATAGTACTCAAAGGGTTCTAGGTAAAAGGACCAAGAAGATGCCAAAAGACTGAACTAAGGAGAAAATTTGGTTAGATATCATGTAGCAACATGGAGACTTGTTACTGTAGAGGTGTGTTGTAGCTCACGAGTTGAATTTTCTATGAGAAGACTAGATGCATATGATGATGAGGTCATAAATTTTTATACCCTGGGAGTCTGATGCAAGTGCATAGGTGGAGCAAAAAATTCGTTGAAGACTAGACCAAAAGCTTGCTAATGTGATGGGATGGTCACATGATGATGTTGGTAGATATTTAACTTTTTTGTAAGAATTTGTATATATTAACATTAGAAAGTGACTTTATTTTGAAAATAAATTGGAGAGATTATTTTTCTAATGTAAATATAGTTTCAATTTCCCTTATTTGGTGGAGAAGGGGAAATAACTCATAACTTGTGACTCTTCACTGTCCCATGTTAGCTTGGTTTTTAAGGAAATTATTTTTTGGAAAGGAGAGGCAGAGAAGGAGCAAAAGAGAGCATAACCTCCACAATGAGGAGAAGAGACAAGGTCAAAAGAGGCTTGGGCTCCATATTTCCACATTGTATATCTAGTGAGGTTTATAGTATATTTTGATTTCATTAATGAAAAATATCTTTATATATTGTTGTATTTGTTAACCACCCTATCTGTATATGGTTAGTGAAGTTATTGATCTTTGTGGAAAATTGATTTCTATCTATAAATTGTTACCAATCATAATTTATTATTGTGTATTGTTATCTTTAGAAGTCTACACCTATTGAGTTGATTTTCATTAAGAATATGAGCATGGAAACTTCCATCATTGTGTTTTGTCCATTTTGTTTTTGATTCCTATTGAAAATTTGTAGATGAATGTGTGGTGCAATTAAGATCATGTAATAATTCAATGCACATGGCTTGTGACAAAGATAACGCAATAGATGGTTTTTCAGCACTGATATTGGAATGTGATATTCATTGTTTAGTTCCCCTGATGTTAGGAGCAGTGCGCTTGAGAGTTAAGAAAAAAATCATGTTGCTTATAGTCTATGCTAGCACTGATGAGTTGTTCTACTAAGTTGTAGAATGCCTATGCATGGAGAAAACCAAATCACCTTGTTTTGTTTAAGCGTTGTCAAAACCATTTCAGATTTGTTCCTGAATGGTAAGTTCAAGTTACATTTGCAAACTCGATGAAGAAAGCTTGGGTAAGTCATGTGTAGTTTTAAGAATAAATTTAAGGCTATGGGAAGTCGATTAGAACAAGGCAAACTCATTTCATCTTCCTATAATTCGAAATACATTTTTTTGGAAGTGCTACGAAATCATTTCAGAACGCCTACAATATTTTTATTATTCGCATATAACATAAAGTTTTATGGTTGCATGCTGGCTTTTTCAATGCTTATGGACCTTCTTGTGCACCACTTGCTGAGTTGAATCCTAAGTAATTGAATAAGGTGAGGGAAAATATTGAAAAGTGACAGAAATATATCTCATGACATTTATCCAAGTAATTCCATGTTCTTCAGATGACTACATATGTTAAAGGGCTTCTTCAAATATTATTGAACTAGATACATAGATGTGTGAGTATTCATGGGTTATTAGTCTTGGGAAAACCTACTCTTTCATAGTTGAAAATTTTGTAATAATATGTATATGAGTCAATAGTGGTGATGTAAGTGTACCACCTAAAGCTCATGGCTATCCCGCAAACACTTTGTAAGTGATGGTTTTTGGTAAGTGAGAAACCACTTTGTAGTATAGGTTTGTGGTAAGCTAGAAAGCTCCTATGAGAGTGAAGTGGGCATGATTCGTGTAGCATGGTTTATGGTCAACCCAAATGTAAGACCCTCCTCTCACAACTACCCAAGCAACTGGGCAGTTGGGGTAAACATGCAACGAGAGGCCACTATGATATGATTTGACCTCCTAAGTCACATTAAGGAAGTGGAATCAATGTAAACACACCATAAAGTCAACAATCATTAGTTGCAGGAGGGTCAGGAACCAATCCAATGGTTTATACAACTTGGATTGTTATCCCATTGAACTTTTGGACAACTTAAGCCTCATTTTCTATCATTGTATATGTATGAGGGTGACCACAAACACAAAGTCTCTCTCACAAGATTTCATGTCATTGACCAGTGACCAAAATAATGGGTGTTATGCCAGTGACTCCATGATTTGAACCAATTTTTCAAGCTCAGAGCCCAGGTCACTACCCATAATTGAACCATCTCTTCAAATCAATAATTTGACATGTAAATGACAGTACTAAAGAAAATAGTTGTTCAATACCTTGACTAGAGCCCTACTATCCGTGGCAGAAATTTTATCAAACATATCATGAATATGGAATCTACATGTGTAAGTAATAGTTATGAGAATAGGGGTCTCATACTAGGTTGAGAATCACTAAGAACCATTGATTCCTCAACGCATCAACTTTCATTCCATCCGTTAGGTGATAGATACATTGATCATTCAATTACAAGTAAAAAAATCATGAAAGCCATACATGGCTTCTAACATAAAATATCTCCATAACCAACACAATAGCAACAAAAATACTCATGAAAGTGAAACCATATAAACCACATATAATCGATCAAAATTCTCTTAGAAATACAAGTAGAAATATCCTTTCATTAATGATGCAAGATCCAAACCCGACATAGGTCTTACACATTCCACCCGACTGCAGACTGGGTCTGCCAAATCTCTCTTCGTCCATTCACCCATGTGCCATATTGAAATCATGAATGTGGGATCTCATTGAAGATATAAATCAAAAAACATCCAAGGCTTCCAAAGGCCATCCACCTCAATCCATCAAATAGTGATTCCAATACCTGGTCGGACATTACCAAAACCATCATCAGATTGGTGTCCATATAAGCCTTCAAGGGCTTCATGAGTTTTTGTTCCAACCAAGGCCTCCAGGAATAATACCTCAACCCACATGTTATACAGGGCTTCAATAAAAAATTTTCAATGAGAGTTTCCATGACTAGTAACTTAGCACACCAAGGGCTTCTAGAGTTTTTGTTCAACCAAGGCTTCTAGGACTAGTAACTCAAAAAAAGCTATTATAGGGCTCCCAGAGTGTTTTTTCAACCATGGCTTTGAGGAACTAATAACTCAACCCAAGATGAGGAAATAGAGAACCAACCAAAGAAAAAAATGAAAGGCTAGGTAAAATCACCATGGCTATCCAAGAAATGGAAAGGCTAGGTAATCCACTTTCAAACACGACCATGCTCCATTCTAATGACAAATCACAACCAAAAATCCACATGCATATGCATGCATGCCAAAACGAGTGAAGAAAATATACATACAACTCAATACCTACAAGAAAATATGATGTAGTTGTTATTCCTGATGCCCTCTTGGACTTTCCTGCTCTTCCTTTTCCTTCTTGCTCCAAAAATCCAAGTATTCCACACCCTCCAAGAGGGCCAAAAGAAAATTTTGATTCTGCAAGGGCATGAGAGATAGAGAGAATAATGAGAGAGCTCCATAACTGAACTAACAAAAGGTTACCAATTGATCCTCAAAAGCCTTTTTATGAACAAGGCAACTATTTTCTTCAATTTCCATTATTTTCCTTCAATTTCCTCCTCACATGCAACCAGTGACCTTTCACCTCCCTTTTCTCTTAATTTCCATTATTTTCATAACCAAATGTGCCAAAAATTCCATTTTTCCTTTCCAAAGCCTCAGCCATTTCCTTTTCCAATTTCCTTGGCCATAAACAATTATAAGTGATCCCCGTCACTATGATTTTTCGCAACATTTAGATTGGAATAAGTGTTCCATCATTTGTGATTATTATTTTTCCTCTATTTACTTTTGTTACATGGAATTTTCACTAGGGTTGTTACATAACACTACCCCTTTGGGAAAACCATCCTCGATGTTCAACAACACCTATAACCACAAAAATTTTGTAAGAAAAATATATACTTTTGATGGAACTTGATAGCTTAGCTTTATGCATTATTTACAATGATGACCCTTGTGGAAAGAAAACAAACATAACAACATAGTAACATGACATCATAGCAACATACCTCATATTGGAGCTTTATAACACAACTCGTGGTGGAATTTACATCCATATACATCTGATTTGCCATTTCCCATCTAATCTACCATCTTCCACGTAGCTTCATTGGGTCCAAAGTACTTCCACTGCACTGTGGCTTGCTTGATTACTTAGTTCTAGAGCATGAGCACCTTTTTCTTCAATATACACAAATGCTCTTACTGGAATTATCCATCTGATTCCACTTACAATACAGACCTGGAAATCACATGATCAACATCCTTAACATACTTCTTAAGTGAAGATACATGGAAAACATCATGGACTTTCATTTTCTGAGGGCACACAATTCGATATGCTACTATCTCAATCCTATCAATAATTTTGAAGGGGCTATAAAACTGTGGTGCCATCTTGACACATGATCCAATCCACAAGGAGATCTTATTCTATTTGATGCACAAGTACACTTGTTCCCAAACTTGGAACTCCTTAAACAACATGTTCCTATTTGCAGAAATATTATGCCTATCTTGTGTTTCCTTTAGATTCTTCTTCATTACGTGGATTTCCTATTCCTTGTTTGCCAACATATCTGATCTAATCAACACCCTGTTAACTAGATCACTCCAAATGATGGAAGTGTTACAACTCCACCCATACAATGCCTCAAAAGGACTCATCCTCAATGACTCTTGATAATTGTTGTTTTACGCGAACTCATCAAGTGGAAGGTACTCTCTCCACTTCCACTATTGATGCATCACATACATTCTCAACATTTCCTCCAATATCTTGTTGATGTTGTCTATTTTTCCATTGGTCTATGGATGACAAGTTGTGTTGAAGGCCAACTTTATGTCAAAACCTGAAATTAACTCCTCCGAAAACTTGGAAGTGAAATTCACATCTCTATCTGACACAATATTCTTTAGAACACCATGCAGTATGACCACATCTCTGATGAAATCCTATGATACATCGCTAGTTGAGAATGCAGACTTAACCGGAATGAAATTTGAAACCTTTGTCAACCTGTCCACAATGACCATGATGGAATCATGTTTTCTAAATGTCTTCAGAAAACCTATAATGAAGTCCATGGAAATGACCTTCCATTTCCACTATGGAATTGCGATCTAATGTAGCAGTTCACCTGGATGTTTTCATTCTTCTTTCACTCATTAACAATAAAAAAAATATAGCCATGAACTATTTTACATCTCTCTTTGGATTCAACTAATAGTAAACTTTCTTCACTGTAGTTAATGTATTTTGATAACCTAGGTGACATAAATAAAGTTTTGCATGAAACTCCCTCAAGATCACATTTAGATTATTGGGGCCTGACCTAGGTTCAGAGTTAATTAGCCAAACAAATCTCATTACTACTGGCCCTTTTGGCAATAGTCAGTGGAGCGTGGACTGAGGTCTCACCCGAGGTAGTAGGTGGGGTGTTGAAACCAAGGTTCTGCACCCTTGAGATGTTTGAGGGGGTTGATTTGGTCCAGCTATGAGTCTCTTTGTGCAAGTTACTTCACGCACTTTCCTGGATTTCATGCCTTGATATATTCAATTCGCGTAGCCCTAACTGGGTGATGTGGGGCTTCCGCTGTTGTTGTAGAAATCTGCAATATTTCCCTAAGTCACACCCGAGATCTTATTATTTCTCTTATCATCATTAGTTATATTCACAATAACAGATTCCTTGTATTATATTTACTTATTCATCACATTCATATGAGTTTGCATAGTAAATAAATAGTAAACTTGCAATTCATACCCAATAATACATAAAACAGGAGAAGATACATAGAAATATGGTAAAACTTCTCTTTTGATAGTTCTTCCCACAGTTATAGACTTGACCTGCCCTACGCACTTCACTGCAGGGGTCCACACACTTAGTTGCGAACTACTAGGCCTCTACACACTCAGGTGCAGAGCCTTCTCCTACTTTATGAACCAAAGACACAACTTACACTTTGACTCAATATTTATTTGACTCCTTATATTCCTCCAATAGCTTAGCTATTTTCTACACTTAGAGCCTCACTCTATTTATACAATTCCATGGTCCACAGACCATGGGCAGATCTTTTAAACCAACATTACATTACAAAAGCAAGGGTGGACAGCCCTATGACTCTATTATGACTTTGTGCTCTGTGCCCACAATTCGCAGAGTCTTTACAATGGACTTAGTCAAAACTTGAGATTTAAGCCCCCAAACATGCCTCAAGGGGATTCCACACCCAACAAGCCCCCAACACAAACATCGTGACTCGCCCTCAAGACACTTTGTCCATGTGGAGATCTTTGTCTGGAGACCTTTCAACTCTACTTGAACAACTGCAAGGTCAGAAGTGCACTGAGCGACTGCCTGTTGAATCTTATGTACACGTTGTTCCGAGACCGCAGTGTTGAAACTGCTTCCCTAGATTTGTTCCTATGTCCCCTACATCTGTTGATAGTTTCGTGCCTTCTTTTATCTTCTTGAGGCGTGATGACTGTAATTTTGTTGGCTAGTCAGATATCTAGGGCACCCGTGTATGGCTTTAGTCGCCTTACATTCACTTTGCCTAAGAGAAGTTCTCCATTTAGCTTGACCAACTACACTGCGCCTCCATCTATGATTTCATTAACAATTTATGAGCCTAAGAAATGCATTTGGAACTTCCCCATGAATTTATCAAACTTACTATCATATAGCAACACTAAATCGCTTACTTTGAAGGTGCGCAACTTAATATGTCAATTGTGCCATGCCTTTTCGCACTACTTTTGTACCTGCTGATGGAAGCCGGCCAGAAATTGTTCCTCTTCAAGTTCCTCCAACTGCACAAGCCTTACCTTGAGGGCTTTGTGGTCCATCATACCTATGAGTGTGATCCAGATTTAAACAGGAATGCAATAAAATACAGAGATAACCATATACACAAAGATGCAGTGGAAATAATGCTTCATTTCATTAATGGAAAATACTGAAATATGCTTACAACCAGAAATGGAAATAAACCA
>APFE031488915.1:0-19322 GCA_000404065.3 Pinus taeda
GTTGTTCATGATCTTTGCTTTTATGTCTAACTAATTATTGCTTGGAATGCTTGTTGTCCATTTATTATGCATTTTATTGTTCATATTATTATGTTTTGAAGGTTGTGTTTGTTTTATTTTTATGTGTGGGATCAGATTTTGGAAATACCTAGGAGCCCTTCCCAACTACACTAACCACTACTATAGATCTACATGTGAGGGCTCACTTGTTCACCTTCCACTTATCTTTTCAATCTCTATTTTACTGCTTTCACTATTGAAAGAATGAATACTTAGAACAATCCTTCCCTTACTTTATCTACCTTGTCTTTCTAGAAAAACCTAAGAGGGTTTTTTGTTTGTCTAATGAAGCATAAATCCTTATAGCATATGTTTTGTACCTTAGCTCTATTTGTGTTCAATATTTGCTATGTAGTACTCAACTCTTGGTAATCCATTATATTTTTGGAATCATTTCCCACCTTAATAATGATCCACTTATAAACAAAAAAAGAGTGGTAGAGCCCATGGCTAAGGGAAAATAAGATACTTTCTTCTACTTAGTGTTTTTTTATCTCTTGGGAATCAAGAATTACTGAGAGGGGTGAATCCATAATTAAACATTTTAAACCTATTTATGCAATAAATAAACCATTAACACTACATGTGTAACAAGAATAAATTCACATGAAATTTTCACACAATGTTTTAACATGGAAACCCTTATGGGAGAAAACCCACCAAATATTATTTTCATTGTGATATAGTTATAAATCCTCAGCTCTAATGACATCAATTTTTGTGAGCACCCACTCATAGGAGATTGAAATCCCCTAAGATCAGTAAGAACCGACTTGCTAGAGGCACCCACCTCTTATTTGTGCAGGCACCAACCTGCTATAGCTAGTCAAATATGTATTTCATACATTTTCATAATTATACCTCTAGAAGAAATCTTAAGTTCTCGTACAAATCAATTTCACTATTCTCTTATAGCCACCTCTGCTTTTGCAATTCTATTTTTCTTCACCACACTCTTTTTTTGTTTATTGGCACACACTCTCTCTAAGTATCACCACACTTCTGCAACAAATGTATACACTCTCTCTCAGGCACCATTTCACAAAACACACACTCTCGCTCTCTACACTCATACAATATATTATCTTCTTTTATTTCTCACTAAATACTTCTTGTTCAATCCCATTACACATATATTGTAAATATGAATGCCATTATCTCACACATTGCTCAAGAATGGACTTCATTAACTTATTTATAGCTCGAGGAAGTACTTCATATAGACTTGCTACAATTAGCTACAATCTACTATTTTATTTTTTAGTCCTCTAATTTTTGCACTTTCTTGTAGTATCAAAGTGTTAATTCACTTCTTCAATTTCTACCAACCACACTTTACTTCACAACTTCTCCACCTTAGTTGTACTCAAGCCAAAATGCAGTGTCAATATAGCATTGCATTCTCTACAAGATGTTATATTTCACTTGTCATCAATAATTAAATTTATCACTAAACAAATCATGAATTGTTCGTCTTACGTAACAATTTCTTTTGTTTTCATAACTAAGTGTGGCACAAAATTTTAACTATTTCTGCATAAAATATTTAGCACCTTTTACCTCATATTACCAATTGATATGATATCATCCTTATATAGTGTGCTTTGGATATCCGAGAGTTCATCGCCTTTTAAAACCTTAGTCACATCATAATTTCCATATTCGTGGTCCTCTTGAATAACTTGTCTTTGGTTCCACTGTTATGATCTCACTAGATTGTTTATCATACTTTAACATGGAAAATCAGCTGTGAACACGACTCTTGGCACACATTTGATTAAATTCATTTGACATCATGATAATGTCATCATGCCACATGGTAGAGTATGAGTGATGCCACATTTCATATGGATTTGACCCACTTGGCCATGGAAAAAATCCAAAACTACCTACAAAATGCCACACTATTGATATGCTACATCATCATTCTAGTCCATTCAACACCACTTGAACACCACATTGTTGATCTTGTTATACTACCACAGAATCAACTTGAAGGGAGAGGAGATACAAATCTAGGATGTTTTCCTTACTTTCGTCTAATAGATACTAAGGTTATTTAATGTATGAATTGCACAAGAAACTTGACACAACAAGAAACATGACCACAAATCTAGGTTTCTATCCATTCTTCAAGTGGCCACACTCTACATCCCTATATACGTAGATGTTTTTATGAGTTTGAAGTGTATCAAATTCATTCTCACATTACTTATTTGTGTCCCGAAATTCCTAGAATTTGGAACATGTGTGAGCTGTGTTTTCCTTAGCTTTATGGCCGAGCTTAAAAATATATTATCTCATGAATCCTTTGTAGTCTTTCTAAGCTACATATATCATTAGAAAGGTCTCTGAGAAGAATGTCCAACTATGCACCTTGCAAGGGTATCTGACTTGATCTTCTATAAATAAGATGGCTTGCATTTACTTCCTACAACTCTCTTAAGGCTTATTCAAGGAAGTAATAAAAGATAACTAACAAGGTTTTCAACAATGACCTCAACAACCAAAAATCATCATCATAATCATAAATTTTAAATATTATTCACTGATGTTACTGCTATGGTGGATCTCAACTAAAGACTTTAAATACAGTAGGACCCCCCAATCCTAATACTCCTTTGAAATTAATGGCCACACTAAGTGAATAATGAAAACAGTGTGCTCAACGATCTTCACCTTTAGCATTGATGGTAACATTAAAAATAATTGCTAAGGCATTAATGGTAATAGCACATAGAAACAATCCGCCTAATAATTATCATACGTGTCTCCAAGTTAATTCTTTCCTTTTATGTCTAATCGATATACATTCCTTCTCACCCTCAATGTCTTACGGCTTCATACATGAATAGCATTTGGAAACTACTCCTTGTAGTATTGCCCCTATGCAATCCTTTAGTTGTTCTCCATTTATTACCAAGTTTGAACTCCCTCCATTGTTGTATGCCCTCAATGTCAATGTTTGGGCCACTAATTTTCTCCCCCTTAGAGACCATGCATCCTTAGAACAAGATATAGATCTACTATGAAATTCCTCCCCTTGTAGATAGACATACATACTAGACAACTTTATATTCCATCGTTCTTCTCTTGCACATGACTTTTCAAAAATGGAAATAGGTTAAGTTATTTCGACTATTGAATTAAACTAAGTAATTTTGCTAAGGAATAAATCACTGCCAATATATGTCTAGGGTACTCAAATGGTTCCCTAGGAAGTGCCTTTGTGAAAATATTTGCACTTTCTTTAGTAACTAAATGTTCCAAAATAACAACATGATCAACAACTTGAAATATTAAGAAATGATAATTACAATGTCTTTGGTTTCTAAATGAATAACAATGTTCTTGGAAATACTAATGGCACTAGTATTATCACACATAATGGGGATTAGATCATAAAACTCAACTATCATAACCTTCAATGTCTACTTCACCCAAATAAATTGAGTACAACAACTACCTACAACTATGTACTCAGCTTCAGCTACATATAAAGAAACTGAATTTTGCTTCTTTCTTATGCATCGCACCAAGTATTTTCCCAAAAAGAATACTTTTCCACTTGTGTTTCTCCTATCATAAATGCTTCCAACCTAATGAACATTCGTATAATATCATAAAGTAAACTCTTCACATCTCGATTACCACAAACCCAAGTCCATTGTGCCCTGAAGGAATTTGAAAATCCTATTTACTGCATGACATGGATTTCTTTTGGATTTTTCTAGAATTTAAAAACCATTCCTACAACATGCATCATATCGGGCTTTGCAAAAATTAAATAAAACAAATATACAATCATGGATTTCTAGGTATTTTTATTTACAGTTGGGGAAGCATCCTCTTTTCTCAGTTTATAACTAGTCACCATAATTGTACAAATAGGTTTGAAATCATCCATTCCAAAAGAATTCAAACTTTCATTAAAATATTTGGATTGAGAGACAAAAATATATCTTGATGATTGAGTAATTTGTAGTCCAAGGATGAATTATAGCTCTTCTAGTATAGACATTTCAATCTCCTTTTGTATTTCTTCAACAAATTCTTGTCCAATTATTCTAGATCACTTCCAAAACTAATGTCATCTACATACACCAAAATAATCAACACATTATCATTTTCTAATTTAATGTATAGATTGTCTTTTGTTTTTCTAATATTAAATCCAAATTATTTTAAATACTTATTTGGTCTACCATATCATGCTCTTGGAGCTTGCTTCACCCAATACAAATAGTTTCTTAGTCTACATACATGATCTCCAACTTCTAAGAGTTAAAACCCTTATGGATCTTCAATGTACACTTCTTCCAAATCACCACTGAGAAACACTAACCTAATATCCATCTGATAAACCTTAAAATTATAATAACTTTGAAATTATATGAACATTATTATAGCTTCTAATCTAGTTATAGGGAAAAATACTTCCTTAAAATATATACCTTATACTTGAGCATACCCTTTGTAAATCAGATTTGCATTGTTCCTTACCACCAGGACTTCTTTGTTTAGCTTATTCTTGAACGCCGACTTGGTACCTATAATATTCTTGTCATTTCGTCTAGGGAATAGTTCCTAAGCGTTGTTGTACCAATTTGTTCCAACTCACCATCTATAAATTTAACCTAGAATTTGTCCTCACTTGTTTAGTTGAATTTTTTGGGCTTTATCTGGGTCAACAAAGTAAAATTCACATTTTTTCGATTGGCTTTCAATCTTCGCCTTTTTTGAACATTGGGTTCCCTATCTCCATTTGTTTGGATCTTGTGGTGTTGTTCTACACATATTTAGATGGTGTTTTGGGCCACTAAGGTGTTATTTCTTCATCTCCATCTTATTCCTCTCCTTCTTCTTCTATCTCTTTAGGTTCGACATACTTGAAAACATAATAATCAGACTCATTTAATTTCTCTTAAGGTTTTTTTGCATGAGGTATGAGGCATCAACTCTAACATCAATGCATTATCCCATATTCTTGGTTCCTTTACTATAACATTTGTATCCTTCTCTTCTTATTACATATCCAAAAACAATTTCCTCCTATGCACGACAATAAAACTTACCAAGGTTTTTATCCTTTCTCTTCATATAACATTTGTTGTCAAAAGCCTTGAGGTGGTTCAATGAGGTTGGCCTTCCTTTCCATAAGTCATATATATTTATATGACTATTAGTCTTGAGTTGAGTTCTATTGGCAAAATAAATAATGGTTTGACTAGCGTCTCCCCAGAAGGTGTTTTCAACCTTTCCTTCATCCATCATGGCTCTAGTCATTTATTGAATGGTTCCATTATTTTGTTAAACTACACCATTATGCTAAGGAGTTCTAGCAACTAAGTACTACCATATCATCTAGTTCCCTTCATAGAACTCAAAAATTCCTCTCAAAGTGTATTCCTCTCCTTTCTCCGAACTCAAGCATTTGATTCTCGAATATCTTCATTTTCCACCTCATCCTTGAACAATTTCAATTTACTCATATGTTCCATTTTTTCTTTGAGTAGAATTATCCAAATTTATCTACTAAAATGAGGAAAAAAATCAAGTACCTCTCTCCTTGGGGGATTTGTTATATTGTAGGACCACATATATCAGTTTGGATTAGCTATAAAAGCTTTTTTTATTAATACTCCATTTTTTTTAAATGCACCCTTTCTTTCTTACCAAACTAACAAGTGTTACATATAGGGTTGTTTGGATTTGACCATTTAAGAAAACTTGTTACTGTACCTGTCTTGCTACCCTTTACTAAGCTATCAAAAATCATGTGACCCATTCTCCTATTTCATAGCCATGTCTCATCAGTGTTTCTTAAATTACATTCTAATCCGCACTCATTGAAAACATACACATTGTTGGGGGGGCCTAAAGGATTTCCCTATGAGCCTACCATTCTCTTCTCTTCTTATTTCACAATAGTTAGGATGAAATATTACATCATAGCCATTATCACACATTTTTAAGATGCTTACTAGAGATTGTGCTAAATTTCATCCACATAGAGAACATTTTGGGCTTTAGACTTCTCATCCAGGCTCATAGTTCCTTTCCCTTTAATTTCAAATGGAGCATTGTTCCGAAATTTGAAACTACATTTCCCATTCTCTCTTACAAATAGGGACTTACTTCTATATCCAGTCATGTTCTTGGAACATTCACTATGAAGATACCAATTTTCTTATTGATCGCGAGCATATAATACAACGCTACATTCCTCAATATTTTTTGTCTTTCGTTTTTGTTTCTTCACGTTCATGTGAGTTATTGATTGAAAGATCTACTGGTTAGGAGGGAAAAAAAATTATTTCAAAATTCATTGGATTTGTGCCCATATTTGTGGAAATTATACCATTCAATCTCATTCACAAGAGGAAATAATGAGCTTCTTTATGCAACAAAGGAATTTTTGATATAATTTTCTTTTAAATGAATATATCTAACATTTTCATCTCTTTCAACTTTATTAAATTTAGAATTTACTTCCCTATGTCCAATTTTTTTACAAGCGTAATAGTTACTATAAAATAATTTCAGGTACTTAAGATAGTGTTGTCGTTATGTTTGAATAGATCGATTGAAATTTTACCACCTTGATTGTCGATACACAGGTCTCCTTTATGGAATATTTGCAATTTCAACAGATCTGTTACCTTTCTGGTTTCTTCCTTGATTTGTCTGTCATTTTTCTTCACTAGCTTCCCATTGAACTTCTTTTGCATATCTTTGAATGCCACTGATTCATGTGGACCCAGTGCTAGCTCCTCCTTTTAAAATTTCCTAGGAATATGTGTATCCCACTCTTTCTTTATCTATAGCGGATCTTTGAACTATTAAGGGTTTAGTTCAAGGAATCTATTCCTTTAGTAAATTAGAGATCTGAATTTAACTTGGCTTTCCATTTTTTAAGGTCTATTCTCAGAGACACAACATCATCCTCTAATTTATGATAGTTCCTTTCCCATTTAGCCATTTGGCTAATAAGTACATCCTATTTTGTCTTGTCTTCTTCACATTGAGTTTTAAGAGAGATAATTCATTTTTATAAACATCTGGGACCATCTTCTCTTGTTTCTTAGACAAGTCTTATTTTAAGTGTTTATTCCCATCATCTAGCTTATTACGACTCTTCTAATTATTCTTTTAGTGGTTTTCTTTTCATCTAGCCTTACTTAATTGATACAAAGCATTGATGATATATCCTTCAAGATCCTTAACACCTTATGATTCTCTTTCGAAGCATGAGTTTTGAAACTTGAATCAAAGTCCAATGTCATAATCAAGCATTCATCAAGCTGTCCTTCAAATTATTCTTCATTTTCATCTTCTGATGGGTGGCTATCTTCTTTAGAATAGAGGCTCTTCTTCTTTTGAGAATTTTTCCTATGGCATTTTTGAGCTTTATCTCCTAGCTTTTGATATTTTTCTTTCTCTAGCTTTTCTATTTTAGGATAAGGGCACTTAGAGGGAAAGTCACCAACTCTATTATAGTCACGAAATTTGAAAGGTAACTTTCCTTTGTTCTTTCCTAACTTATTCTTAATTTTCTTACAAAATGTACCATCTCCTAATTTGAGTCACAACATGAGTGGTCTTAGTGTTATTTATAAACTTTAGGCTTATTTGAGGCTTTTAACGGTACCTTTGGCTCTACCTTCTATTTTCCAATTCTCATCTAATGGGTTGTGATGATCCCATGCATATCCTCCACTGTCATGGCTTTCAGATTTTACATATCTTCTATTCTTAAGACCTTAGCATTAAATATAAATGGAATATATCATACTACTTTTTAAACAACTACTCCTTCCTTTAGTTCTTCATTGAATACCCTAATCATATTGGAAACATCATCAAGCCAAAGGAAATATTGTACATTACTTTTGTTCTCATTCATCCCTAGACATCCAAATCTCCTTCTAACTATATGAAGTTTGGTTTGTTTTAATTTTTCATCTCCCTCATAATTATCCTTTAGTTTATCATTGACGTCCTTGGCTGACTAAAAATGCATTACATTCATTATTTCAAATTGGTTAAGGCAAAACATAATAACATCCCTAGTTTTTTCATTATTCATATAAGTTGTTCATTCATCACGATTAGATGGAGGAGAATTTCGAACAACATATCGAACTAGTACAGACCCCCATGTATCCATCCCATTAGAGACATGATATAGGGTTCCATTCTAACCTTCCAAAAAACATAGTTTGTTCGATTAAATATTGGTAATTTTCTTGATTAAGCATCCCTTTTTTCGTAAGCTTGGTAGATCGTCCTTTTTTCATTAGTTATAAAGTAATTTTACACCACATAGATTGGCTAGGTGGCGTCAACTTGCCCAGTGGGAAACCAAGTCAGTTGGCCACCCATCTACATTGTATGCCATCCAGAAACAAAAAAAAAATTATTCTTTCTATCCAATCTATATAAGTCTCAAATTCTTGTCCATTCTATAGAGATCTACATACATATATATTTTCATAAGGAAATGTAAAATCTATTCACATATATAAACAAAACCATAATAATAGACTATATATTCCTATTGTTCAGCAGAAGTGGATTCCATAGGTGTTGGATCTTTGGCATTCATCCCTAACATCTTAGTGTGGACTAGGATACAAGGAAGGTGTCTCTTAATTCAACCTAGTCCAAAATATTCTTTCTGTAGTTGGAACTACACCTTCTGGAATTCTTGTTTGTAATTTGGCATACCTTGGATAGTGACAACCATGCCCACCAAAATTTGTTATATAGCTTTACCTAGAAAAATTTTCATCAACCAGTATAGGTAGAGGGTTTTCTTGAATTGAGTGATTCTACCCCTTGTGTTTGTAGGGTTTGGGACAAGGGTTCTCCAATCCTCCATTTTCATGACTGTATCACTCTCTTGTTTTACTTCTTCTTCCCAATCCTCTAACAGTTTACAAATTTCCTCATTGGTGCCTTAACAGTAGGCAACAACAACTTCACATTCAGGCATTTCAACATATTTTATGACTGTGCATCCCTCATACATGCCCGACTCCATGTCTTTCCTAGTTTCTTGGGCTCTCCTTCCATGACCACAAGTTTTTGTAGGACAAGCCATGGCTTTTTTGACCCCACCTTCTTTCCTTGAAACAAACCATAATCGAATTACAATTCAACAAAATACAACAAGGATCTTTCACACAAGTGGTCGGATTACCACACACTAACCCATCTTTCGCAGACCCCCCCTTTCCAGTATTAATGCCCGACCTTTTTTGGTCACAGGTTAGTTCCCCAGAAGGGGAAAACCCACAAACAACATGAGCACATATACTTCACCTAAGTCACATCTTCTCAGGCTCAATTAGTTGTGGATCTTCCCCTTGGTTCTAGGTTACTAAAAATCATTGCTTAACAGCTCTCTGCCAACCTTGACTAGCATACACCTTACCCTCTTCTGAGTATGCGTGAGGAGGACCTGACACAATATTCCACCCTTCTGTAAGCCCCATGATGCCACTATCACCGATTTTCCTGCCATAAAAAATGTCATTCCCTTTCTAGAATTCCTGCTTGTAATTCTCAACCTTCTCCCTCATGCTAGAGTTGCAACCTACCTCTTTGCGGTTATGCATGGACCTAAAGTAGATGCTACCACCAAGCATGCAGATGGGTCGACCATCTCTACCCTAAAGGATCATCTCCTTAGCTTTACCAGCAAGACTCCTACGAACTACGAAACTTGGCCCTTTGTCGAGTACCAATAGAATTTCCATATGGGAAAGGAAAACTTCAAAGAAAAGTGAAATAGATAGCATGCCAAACGTGTGTGAGAGACAGACATAGAACCAAATATATGCCACCAGCCTAGGCCCCCAATGCTTCTCAATTTTACAATTCTCCCCCATACTTCCTCCCCTCTCCCTCATACTAAAACCAGATAAGGTAAACATTACGAGAGTAGAAATATGTTGAGTAGATACCCGTCACCCTTTGCACACAGTCGGTAGGCTTGCTGCAGTTGGTTGTGCCACAAACATTGCCCATTCCAGTAGTCTCCACGCTCACAGAATTTTCGATCAACACCAACCTTCACTCCTTCCTTATTAATAAAACCAATTCTTTCTTTACTCCCTCTGCCACCTTGCCCTTGTACGCTACATGTAATCATGCAAAGGGCCACTAGACTAATCGCTTCGAGCATGTGGGGCGATGATGGTACTATACCATGTTGTATGAACCATTACTCGCTTGGCTGAGTGCTTAACTTCTAGATCACACCTCAATTGGTGTTCTTGAGTAAGCATCTTTATTTCCCCGACTTTCCATGATTTCCTATAGATCTACCTTCTAGTGGTTAAAATACTCCTAAAGAAACCTAGTCTACTATCAGTTGCTGGGAATCAACAATATATTGAGAGTTGGGGGGAGGGGGGGGGGGTGAAATCAATAATTTAATAATTTTAAATCTATTTTAACTAATCATTCCACCATTAGCAATACATATACAACAATAAAGCATTCACATGAAATTTGTACATAATGTTTTATTGTGGAAACCCTTCTGAGAGAAAGAATACCAAAGCTTGTTTTTATTATGATGTAAATATAAAGCACCAAATATGATTAAATCATTTTTTTTGGAACCCACTAAAAGGAGGCCCTATCCCCTTCAAATCAACAAACACTAAATTTCTATAGGCACCAACCTATAATCTATGTAGGCACCAATGGACTCTAGCTAGTCATATCAACGTTTCATACATTTTCATACTCAAAATTTTGAAGCATTCTTCAATTATGTTACAAATCAATTTCACTACTCTCTCACAATCACCTATGATTCTGAAGTTATAGTTTCCCTGGCTAGGATATTTATTCTTTTTTATAGTGCACACACTCTCTACACAACACCACAATTCTACAACAAATTCATACACTTTCTCTTATACACCACTGCATAGAACACACACTATAGATATCAACAATCATGCACTAGGTTCCCTCTGTTTCTTTCTCACCAAAGCTCTTTTCTTCAATCCCATTTTGAAACATCTCGAAAAATATGAGTTTCATTATCTCACAGAGTTCTCTAAAATTAAATTCATTGACTTCTTTACAAATCGAGGAAGTACTTGAATAGACTTACTACAATTAACTATAGGCTAGCCATTTAATTTTCCAGTCCTATAATTTTATCACTCTATTATAGTCTCAAATTGTTATTTCACTTATTTAATTTCTACCAACCACAATTCACATCACAACTTCTCCATGTAAGTTGTAATTGAGAAAACATGAGACCTAAATCTAGCATTTCATTCCATAAAGGATGTTATATGTAACTTCTCATCAATAATCAAATTTCTCATTAATAATAACTCATATTGTCTAGCTTATGCAACAAATTCTTTTGTTTTCATCACTACCTCTGGTGCCAAATTTTAACTAATTTTTCTCCTAAGATTTGGCACATTTTACCTCATAAGATCTATCAAATTGACCTCATCATTATCCATCGTGCTTCAAATATCTAGGATTTCAGTGCCTTTTGCAACCTCCGTCATGTATTACTGCACAAATTCCTAGTCCTCTAGACCAACTCATGTTTTGGAACCACTACTGTAATTTCACTATATTTCTGATCATACTTTAACATAGGAAATTGGCTCGAAACATAAGTCCTAGAATGAATCTGTAAGTTGCTCCATAAAATTAGTTGACATCACTCTTACATCATGCCACATGGAATCCTTTTAGTGGGGCCTTGTGTCATATTTATTTGGCTCATATAGCCACCTGAAAAATCCAAAACTTCCTGCGATGTGCCACACTGTTGAGGTGACATGTCATCACTATAGTCTAGTTAACACCACATTTATGCTACATTATTGACCTCATCATACTTCCATGTCACCAAATTTAATGAACAGAAGATCTAGATTCGATTTGTTCTCCTTATTTTCCTTTAAAAGATATTGAGGTGACTGAATGCCTAGATTACACTAGAGCCTTGAAACAATAGGAAAATTGACCACAAATATGTGTTCAAGTCCATTATTCATGTTGTTACACTTTTCACCTCGAGGTGCCTGAATATTTGAAATAGTCTAGGTTCCATTTCATTTAGCCATGCACTACCTATTTGCATCCCAAATGGCCCAAGCTTATGAACATTCCAAAACTTCCTTTTCCTTTGCTATACATCCCAACTTCAAAATGGATTATCTCATCAACACTTAGGAGTTTTCATAAGTTTCTTATATACATGGAAATATCTATGAGAGGACTATCCAACTATGCACCATGTAGGGATATCCGACTTGATCTTGTTTAAGGAAATGGCCTTACCGTGATTTCTCTCCAATCTCTGATGAATTTTTCAAGAAACCAATCAAAGATAGCTAAGAAGGTTCTCAAAAATGGCCTCAACATTTAATAATCATAGTCATAATCATTGTTTTTAAAGATTCATCACATATCTACTATTATGATGGTTTTCAAGTAAAGGCCTCAAATAGCAATACGATCCCACTAATTTCAATACTCCTTTCACATTAATGGCTAGTTTGTGACATCAATGAGAAAATCACACTCAACATTCCCCAAATAACTGTTCTAAGAATTAACTATTATGACTCTTGAACTTTGCGCACATTGAAAGCATTGTTTGAATGCTTGATTAAGTGCATGATATGACTATATGCATTCCATATTGCATGAAGGAATGGTAATTTTCTATGACAATTGTACTGATATAATGTGTGTTGATACAATTGATATGGACAATGTGTGAGGGGGAGAGACCACATAGTTGTTACAAGGAAGAAATTTAGTTTGTGCGTCTCCTAAAAATTTGACATATTTTATTTCTTTGTTTAATGAACAATTATTTTTATTCATGTGATAAAATTCCTATTCATCTATGAAGCCTTACAAATTTTCAAAAGAGGGTAGATGTGGATAACGGATCAGTCATGGAACATTGACTAGGTCAATATGAACCAAATGGGTAGTGAATTCACAATTGTGAAAGTGGTTTAAGAAGTGAGCCATTAAGGGAATTTTGACGTCAAGAATGGGCGTCAAAACAAGAAATGTACTAACAAAATTAACCTTAAAATAACTAATAGGATTCAAGGTGATGATTTTGTTCCCATGGGAGAAAATTTTGGAGGGAAATGAAGAAATCTAGTTATTTGAATTGTATTTTTGGCTTATCTCCTTGTAAGTTCACTCAAATTACACCTCTAATGAGTACCCACATTTCATATTTATAAGTAGAACCACATCAAAAAAATTGAAAATTCATGAAGAAAAGTGTTCAACGGACCTTTTCTAAGTATTTTCAATTTCATTTGATATCGGTCTACTCAAAACTATATAGAGTGGGAACCCATTGGATGCCAAATTTAATTATGAATCCAATGGGTATCTATGCTAGGCCTTAGAATTGAGAATTTTTTCACCAATACAATATCATGTTTACCCACATATTTACCAATTGTGAGCCCCCTACTTCATATCCTTTCATCCTTTTTAGGCATAAGAGTGGAATAATGTGCCTAATAGACATTTATTTGAAAATGTGAAAGGTAAATATTTAATTATGCAACAATTTCTTCATTCAAGTACATTTCTAGGCTTACTTATTATTTGTGGAAGTTTCTAATGCACCCTCCACAAGATCCTACAACCAAAGAAATGAAGTGTGGATGATTTTTTTCATAAGAAGCCTTCCATGTGGGTCCAGGAAAAGATGATTCCTTGTACACTCTTTTGCATCACTGACAGGGTTAAGTCAAAGTACACTCTATTGGAACTTTAATTAGTAGAAAAACAAGATCTGGGGAGGTTAATCTTAGATTCCTTCTGTAGAAAATCTTCAATCATCCATCATTAGTTAGCTAGTGCCACTAGACCTATCTTCCTCCGTGGACTGTTATGATTTATGCCTCTTTTGTTCTAAATCTATTTCACCTAGTTATAGCTTGTTATTGTACTATAAATGATATACAATTCTAGCCATGGCTCATGGCCAAGTGAGCGATTCCATTATAAATGTATGCTACTTTTTCGGATTCTTGAGTCACTACCTATGGTAACCAAATTATGATCTATATCTATCTTATGTAAAAACTAAGAATCTCCATAATATACAAAGGCTATGCCAAGTTTCAAACTTTATCATTTGTGTAATTGATTGACTCTATGATTTAATATTTTCCAAGGGGCAAATTGCTAGTTGGTTGAGATTGCCAACTCAACCCATTGCCCTTCCTTTTTGTTCATTTTTTGTTAAAGGTTGTAGATATTCTTGTTCAGTGTTTCATATATCAAGCATAATGTGTTAATCAACATTCTTTCTTTTAGATCTTAGAATTTTTGTGTGGAAACGGTGAGGGTTGTTATGTACTTTGTTTCTCAACACAATACTTCTATTTTATACTTGAGTTGTGTGTATGTAGATATGGGAAATACAAAGATTAAAGTTGTGAATCATTTTTTTAATGTCACAAATGAATTATACAAAGCCTAAAATGGCACACATTTCGTTAATTATTTATTTAATGCTATATTCGCGTGAGTTCATTGTACATGGTTTATTACAAGAAGGATATGATATTGGATTTTAAGATCTAAACCACACATTTGAGTTACAATGTGCATGTTGTCAAAGCTATTGTGATTATATGGTTCTTTTATAACTTTATTTTGAGGTCAGACTAATTTTTCATGTGGGAATACATCATTTGGTGCTTTATTATTAAAACTTGTGAGTTTTGTGTCAGTGATATTTAACACACACACACACATATTTGTGTTGCCTTATTCTTTTTGTAAAGTTAATTTTGAGTGTTTTAGAAAGGAACATAACTTTAAAATGAATTTCCTCTAGCTTTCACAAGGGATCCTAATATGAACATATTTTAAGCTCTTGTGATTGTAGGGTATATATCCAGTAATCTTTTCTTATATTCTTTCCTATTGTGGATTTGTGGCAATAAATACGTTTTCCTGAACTGATATTTGTATTATATTTCAATTGGATTTGATTTTGATGATTGAAAACATATACAAAATTTTTCTCAAATGAATATTGAGTTTTAGATATAGATATGTACATCACATTCTATGTGAAATATTTTGGTTGCATAAGTTAACAAACTTCTTTTGATTGAAGTAGGTTTAGAGCCCCCATTTTTAATGAAGCATATATGGTTTGAGATTGAGAGATTATAATTATAATTGTATAAGAGTTTGAAGTTGGACATATTTCCTTTTGGATTTGTTAAGTGAGTTTTCTACATTCCCTTAAGAGAAAAATATTGACTTTTATTCCACTCCTTTTTTTGGTGGTGTGATGAGAACTATGGTCTCTTGTCCATTGGAAAACTAAGATAGGCTTCACATAGAAGTTTCTCAATACAGTAGGGATATAGGAGTAGGTTCTTTGCTTACTCTTTTTCTGTGAAATGTGAATGTGATTACAATTTCAAAATCCCTTGTCCTTTGGAAAACTAACATAGGCTTCATATAGAAGTTTCTCAACCCAGTCAGGAGCCAGTGTTTAGATTCCCACATGACTAGTAGTTAGGATTTTCTTTCCAATAAATACCATTAGGATTACATGATTAGAATAGATTTTGAGGAAATTATGTGATTTTTAATGTTTGAAAGTGTTGATTGAATAAATTTTGTAGCAAGACATAGATTGCTTATTCTTATGAATGTACCAAAGGTATTCTTCTATCACATATTATGATGCACTTCAAAGTTAATAATACTCTTGGATTGTCATGATAATCTTGGAAAATTAATCTAGCATAAACTATACCCAACATTTTGGCATAATTATTTGTTAGGTCCATATAATACTAGTGTAACCCCCTTATTGTTATTCTTAGTGTAGACCCCTTATTTTGATTGTTGTGCCCATGTAGCCCCCATATTGTTATTGGTTTGCCCCATAGAAGCCCACTATTGTTATTGTTGTGCCCTTACATTATTATTGTTGTGTTATATTGTGCCCCTTAGACTCATATATATAAAAACAAGGCCTTGCCATTTGTATCATACAAGAAGTATTCATTTATGTAATGTAAAGGAAGTTTCCCCCTTGATACTTTTTAAGTCGTTGATCTATCTTTTTGTGCATTGGTTGCATAACATTTGGTATCAGAGCCTTGAATTCTAGGGTTTCACTTCTTCACACAAATCACCTTGTAATTTTCAATATAACTTGTTTTATTTGACACTTCAGAAGATAAAATTTTGACCACAAGGAGCTAAAATCTTGGTGAACTGTGTGTTCAAATTTCAGATCTTAGTTCACTATATTTTCAAAGATATGATTCAAGGAAGTGAGGGTGTTTGCAAGCTCTAGAATTCAATATCAAATAGGTGACCAGGTGAAATTGTTCATGACCTTATTTTTGAGCATTAGATTTGAATTTCATAATAAGTGGCTAAAATTGCATGGAATTTAGTTTTTTAGGCTCGAAGATCAAAACAGTGACACGTGGCACTCCATACAAGTTTGCTTGAATGAACAAGTTGATAATTAGGTCATCGTGGGGGATTAGGAATAAATATTTCTTGAAGAATCCAATATCGATATGAACTATGGGGTTGAAAATAATACTTAGAGGGCTACCACAATAAAAAAATTTCAGAGCTTAGAGATTCGAAATTACATAGATACAACATTTGCAATATCAAGCTCCGAAAAAGAAAGAAAAAGGTGTGTATTATTTTTAATTTTTCATAAATTTTGTTTCAAAAATTAGTTTGAAGTGATTCAAAGGGAATATTGAAGCACACATATTAGTATTTGGTTCTTAAACTCCTCCAAAATAAAATAATTATACACCCATTAAGCACTCAGAAATCTCTACTATGATGCATGAAGAAGAAGAATTGCAACATGACATATCAAAATTATGGGACCAAGTGCAACAAGTTTTGTTATCACAAAGACCAATGAAATATGACATGAATGGATTAAAAGGGGACATGGATGGTATAAAAGGAAACATGGGGGTTCTTAAATTAGACATGGATGTGATGAATGTCAAGTTGGAAGGGTTGAAAACGTTGTTACAAGAAAGGCTTCCTCGTGGTGACAAGCTAATCGATGAATATCATGATGATGAAAAAAGGAATATTAATTATGATTTTAGAGACTCCAATGTGGGGTTTAGGAACCACCAGATTTCAAATATAGATATGAGGAAGTTTTATGTAAAGGATTCGGTAACATGTATACTATAGATAGAGCAATATTTTGATCCACATGATGTGCAACCCTCACAAAAGGTATGTATTGCATCTTTATATTTAGAAACCAATCAGTTTGTATGGTATAGATGGCTTTGTTTTCATAAACCACTTCTCACCTAATCAATGTTTACCGAGGACATGATAGCACATTATGAAGATACAAAGAGAAACAACTTCTTTAGCCAATTGATAAATATCAAAAAATAAGGGGGCTACACTAATATTATGGGGACCTAAACATTAGCTGGAAAAATGAGTCATTATGGTATAGAGATCACTTATATATTTGTAAGAATTTCCAACTCAAACAAAAGATTCTTTTGGAATTGCACACCTCTCCCTTTGGAGGGAACTTAGGATTTTTAAAAGCTTAGCACACGGTCAAGAAGGAATTTTTTTCAGGATGGCCTTAAATATTATATTTATAATTTTGTGGCAAAATGTTTGGTTTTCCAACAAAATAAAGTTGAAACAATTAATACCTCGGGTCTATTACAACCTTTAGCCATTCCAAGTCAGTGTTGGGAGGAGGTCTCAATGGATTTTATCATAGGTTTACCCAAGTATGAAGGAAAGAGTCTCATCATGGTTGTAGGTAATAGACTTACCAATTATGAATTATTTTGCGCATTATCTCATCCTTTTAAAGAAAGTACAATTGCTAATGCATTTATGGATACAATTAAAAATCTTCATAGAAACCTAAATATGATAGTAAGTGACAAAGATCCCATTTTCACTAGAAATTTTGGGACGGAATTATTTTCTTGTCTTGGTACTCAATTAGCTCATATCTCATCTTATCATCCTCAATATGATTGGAAAACTGAGATAGTGAACAAATGTTTGGAAGGATATACTATTTGCTTTGTACCTGATAAAAAAACTCAATGGGTCAAGTGGCTACCCCTAGCTGAATGGTGGTATGACACATCCTTCCATAATGCAACAAAAATGACAACATTTATTGCACTTTATGGATATCATCCAAAATGATCCATCACATCATATTTAAGAGAAAATTCTAAGGTTCAAGTAGTGGAAGATAACATCGAGCATCAACAAAAATTTCTCCAACTCTTAAAGCATAACCTCACCATGACGCAAAAATGAATGAAACAACATGCAGATTAACATCACAGTGAAAGAAGTTTTGATGTAGATGACTAGGTATTTTTATAGATACAACCATACAAACGTCTCTCAAGACAACTACAGAGGATAATAAATTATCACCCATGTTCTACAGTCCTTAAAAGGTGTTGAAAAATATTTTTACTATGGCATACATATTGGATTTTCTTGCATCTTCATGAGTACACCTATTTTTTGATGTTTCATGCTTAAAGAAGGTTATCACCGACAATATTCTAGTTCAAACAGTGGTTCAAGAACTTGAAAAAGAAGGAAAAATCATATTTGAGCCTAAAGTGATCATGGAAACAAGAACTTGATAGCTACATAATCAATAAATTTTAGAGTATCTCATTAACTGGAAGAGCTCACCGTCTCAAGACTCCGCATGGGAGGATGATAATTTTATACAGAAGCATCCAAAACTACTCAGTCGTTGTTAGGCCCCTATACTACTAGAGTAACCCCTTATTGTTATTAGTACAACCCACTTATTATATTGATGTACCCATGTAGCGCCCATATTGTTACTATTGAGCCCCATAGAAGCCCACTATTATTATTATTGTGCCCTTACATTATTATTGTTATGTCGGCTCTGATTATGTTATGAGCCCTTAGACTCCTATATATAGAAGGAGGTCTTTTCATTTGTATCATCCAAGAATTGTTCATTTATGTAATGTAAAGGAGGTTTCCCCCTCGAAGAGGCTGAATTCTAAGGCGTTGATCTATCTTTTCTATCTTTTCTTGAGCTGGTTCATAAAATTTGGTATCAGAGCTTTGGATTCTAGGGTTTTGCTGCTCCAAACAGGTCATCGTGGCATTTTCGCTATAACTTTTTTCTGCGATGTTTC
>APFE031488920.1:0-12706 GCA_000404065.3 Pinus taeda
TGAGAAAGATCCATTACAATGCAATTTCATTCAGCAAAGAATTAATGCTCTTCAATTTCTTCCATATGAAATGCAAGAAATTGGGTTGAGGAAAGGGGACTTTAATGAATCACGTGTGGCAAAAAAGGCAACGGAACCCCAACAACCATTACATGGAATGTTTGGAAAGACATATATTGGGAGATTTGCAGACATCAAAGACCCATTAGAAGAGGAAATTGCGCAAAAGGAAGCGGAAGATATTGTGGAAGATGGCAATGATGAAACTCTAGAGGACGAAGAGTTTGGATTATGTGACGTTGTTGATTAAATTTAAGTTATACCTGGAAATCAAGCTTTGCAATGTTTTGACTCTAACATTTCATGAAAAGAATAATCAATGAATTAAAGTTGTTATGTGTTCAATATTCGTAATTTGTGATTTTCGCATTGATTTTTAAGTTAATTATTCTTTTTTGGAAAAAAATTTGTTATTGTTATTTTTTTGACATGAAATTCATAAAAAAAACTATTATTTGACCATTTTTAGTTAATATTTTTGTATAAAAATTGTAATTTAGACATGTTAATTCTAGCAAAAAATTATCAAAACGTTTAGTTTTTTTGTTGTATTTATGTTAAAAATGTTTATTTTTATGTCCATTTTTAAAAAATGTTGTTTTTTAGAAACAATTATTTCATGTGGATTAAAAAATTAATTAAGGATGTATAAATATGTAGATTATCTAAAATTCAAACTATCGACTTTCTAATTTAAAAACACAAAACAATAAAAACCCCCCTTAAAAAAAAAAAAATAAATAAGATAGAGAACAAGAAAATATGAATAAGATGACGACTTCAAAAACTATCAAATTTAGAAAATAATTTTTCACATTTCACACACTAGAAAATTAAAAGTCAAAAAATAGGTCTTTTAAAAAAAAGTGTGATGCAGAATACTCACTTTTTAAAATCAGCATGAAAATCACTACCATTCTAAAACTTGATTTCATCCTTGAACATGAAAAAAAATTAAAGTTCCAAAAACCATGTTCTAAAAAAAACATGTGTATTCTGCATCACCACTTTTGAAAATCGGGTCATTTTTTTGCTATCTCTACGAAACAGGTAACAGTATCAGTTCCCGTTTCAAAGTTTACATTGTTCAAGACATTGACCTCATGCTTTACCATCAAGAGGTCGACCCACTAGCTTCACCGGATTTGGAAGCAGAGCAAGTCCCAAGTGACCAAGGAGATACTAAGATCCTTGGAGACAATCTCGAAGGAGAGATGCACAACGTATCATTCGACAAGTCCCAACATAGAGTTGTGCAATCTCGCAGATTGTATACCTTGGATGACAACACATCTCCTGGGCAGTTTTAGGAACGAGTGATAGTGTCTGATGTGTGCAAACATCTAGTAGCATTGGCTGATGCTACTATAGCATATGTCAAAGCCACTAGTTTGAGTGTTCGCTTCCTTATAGCATAGAACGAGTGAACAACTAAGGAGTTACAGATGGCCAAGAAGGGAGGAGAACTGGTTAGAGTATCTACTTGAGTAGAGTTGAAGAAGGCAATACTGAATGAAGTATTGTCCCTTGAGAAAATCATGCAGGTGTTGTATTCCAAGTTTGGTACCGTGCATAAAGTAGTTGCCCATCTCAATGGTTGGCAGTATCGATGTGCTAAAAGATCACGTATTTTGTCAAATGTGCATGCTGCTTTTGACTACATGCAAACATGGAAAATGAGATAAAAGGTAGCCCCGTTACACTTGCCCAAGATGATGAAACCCAAAGCGGTCAAGTTGAAGGCACACATCTGAAGTCAAATTTGGAACTATGAAGAGCTCCTGCAGCTTATCACTAGTTTGCAGGCTTCCCATGCATGAGTATTCAGGAGTATGGATGTTTTCTTGTGCAAACATATGATCCAATCTATTGGGACACTCATTGAGGCAAAGACAAAGGCACAAGTCTGACTGGATCTTGACCCATACTTTGACGAGTTGATGAGCATAGCCACCAGTGCAAACTTGGTGATCAGTGCAGATAACATGCATGAGTATGTCACTGGTCTGACCGCACTCAAGACAATGATGCGCATGTTATGAGACGAGTTGGAAAGAGGGGCTAGAGCAATGTACCCGAATGCTACAGAGGCAAGAGTTTGTTTCCAGAAATATGTCACCATAGAGTACATGAACACCATCGCAGACTACCGAGATCGGCATCAGTTTTCTACTGTTGACCACCGTGAGGATGTTGAAGAGTTGGTCTTCCCACAATTATTTGAGTCATAGTGATTTCTTGCATGGCTTTCTCAAGCCTATTTTGTCTCACATGGGTACATGTGCAGATGGTATGTAACACCTTGTCAAGTGGAATTTCAAGTGTTGATAGTTGGATGTAACAATCATAGAGTAGATGAAGAGTCATGAGGGTAGATGAAAAATCACAAATGGGAATGTCAAGGGCCACCCCACCCTTTGCTATATATAGTCCCTCATAATTCATTGTATAGGTTGTTGGTCAGCCAAGCTTCCGATAGGAGTATCTTAGAGAAATGTTGGAGAGTATTGTAACAAGCCTTGGCTTCTCCACTGTGCAGAGCTAGTATATCTCTTTGGAGGAGCAAGTGGTAGTGAATGTGACGTTCCATTGTTAGAACTAATGGTTAGTCATGGTTGTATTGTATGACTAGAACTTTCACTTCTTAATATAACAGAGCCAACACGTTTCATGCATATGTCGTATTGTATTTCAGCTATCTTGTTTACTCTAAATGATACGTGTATCTATTTTCTTATTCATGCACATGTAGCTATTTTCTATATATGTATGTATGAATCTTACTGAAATGTGATGTTGGTTTAACCATCCCTTTGGATTGCTAGCTTACTTGCCTTCCATTTTGTGATGCATCTTTTCTCGTGTGTTCCCTTCTTAACTCCGTGCTTTCACAAGTTTCCAAGGGCCATACTCACCTCACCCTTTGTGTGTTAGAATTGCTCATGCACCTTCCTTGACTTGTTGCATATGTCACACCCTTGCTACTAATAGGGACATCTTACTTGCCTCTGTGCACAACTGCAGTCAAGGCGATACCATACGACCCACTGCTGGAACTCCTACACCAAACAGTCTGAGGTCTAGTTGGGACTTCTTACCAAGGAGATCCCCTAACATGTTGGTGGGTCCAACATCATCAACACAACATAAATTTTCTCTTATCCCCAATCATACGCTTGGAGAAACCACTATCCACATACCATTGGTTTTCTTGATTATGTATTGATAGAGCAAGTCCACATTCCATGCTCTCTTTACATTTTCATTTCCAATTCTCCTTATCTTTTCAAAAAGCTAGCTACCAAGTGTTATGAGACTTATATGGGTACTCAAACCTTCCTATGCACTCACTTTAATTATGCCCAAAATGATTGCATTTGTAACATTCAACATTACTCATTAGAGGAGAGAAGGAATTTTGATTTTTGAGAGTAGAGTTTTGAGATCTAAAATTCTGATACTTATTGTATATGAAATTTCCATCTCTTTAAACTTTGATCCTTCTACAATAAAAAAACTTATGTCCAAAGATGTTACATTTATGACAATGACCATAAAATAAATGAGAGTACCTTAAGTTGGAAATTTCATGAGTTTGTGCATGAAGGTACCTTTGTTGTTTGGCTCATTGATTCATTCTCCGCTGGTGTGGTTCCTTGGGGTAGATGAAGTTATTATTATAGTGATGGAATCCTCTTTGGATTGCTACCTTTTTGGTATTCATTGATTCTTTCTTGATACATATTTTCATGCTCTAAGGTTCCTCAAATCCTATGGACCTGAAGTTCATCTTTCCCATGCAAGATTCCTATGGTCTGGAGTATCTTAGGCCTGTTTGTTTCCTAAAGACCTTTGACTGTTTAGAATCTGATCTAAATTTCTTGTCCTTCTACAAATGTTTAATTTATACCTTTCTCAGTCTTCATTTTCTCAAGATCCGTTGTAAGAGAGACGACCTCTACCTCGAGTCTCCGACAATTCTCTTCCCATTCATGGATCAAATCTTGAAGAACTTCTTCCTTTCGATTAACTTCTTCTAGTTAGAATTTCAAGGATAAAACTTGATCTTTGCATGTTTTTGAGATCGTTTCCTTCTTTACCTTGAAAACCTACCATTTTAAATGCTTATTCTCTTCTTCTAGTTTCTCACATGTTACTTGAATTTATTCTAGTAGAAAGGCCAAACTATCTTTGCTTTTAATGGCTTCTTTAAGTTTTTCTTTTTTATAAACAAACTTTTCATTGTCGGAGTTGTACATACCTTATTTAGCACACTGGTTGTTCTTTTAGCTACTTTTTATTTCTCCTTGCCTTCTTTAACTCATCAAGTGCACTAATGATCCCCCCTTCAAATTCCACTACTCCTACTTCTTCTTCCTCTTCAAAGTCAGTAATATTTTGTTTCTTGAAGTCTGCTCCAAATGCCATGAGTAAATACTTATATGAATCATCTTCTGAAGAGTTTTTTCTATCTGACTCTAGTGTTGAGCTATCCTCTTTGGACTAGAGCCCCTTTTTCTTATAGAACTTATTCTTCTAAAGCTTTTGATATTTTTTTCTAAATTTTTTATCATCTTCCTTTTTTGTCCTTTCTTTGTAAGGGAACTTGGACAAAAAATGTCAAAATATTCCACAATAAAAGCATTTAAAGGGAAACTTCCCTTTATATTTTCCTGATCCTTGCTTCATTTTCCTAGAAAATGAGCCAGCTCCTGATCAGATTCATAGTTGGAGAAATCTTGATGATCTTTGTGCTCGTTGGCCTTTTTGGACACTTTGAACATCGCCTCCTTGGGTTTAGACTTATATCTTCCTACTCTCATCTCATAGGCTATAAGAGTACTAGGCAACTAAGATTATTTAAATCAATAATTTCTTTAATAGCAGAGACTTTATTCAGTGCTTAGTAATCAATGCACATTCTCCACGAGCCATCTTTCTTTATCACGAAAACAATTGGAGATCCACATGGTGATGTGCTAGGTCTGATGAACCCCTTCTCAAGCAACTCCTACACTTGCTTCTTGATTTCTTCATTCTCTAAAGTGGACAACATGTACATTCCAATGTTAGGCAATGGAGCATCTTGCTGAAAATTAATATCATGCACTATGTCCTTTTTGGGTGGTAGACCTTTAGGTTCTTGAAACAAGATATCATACTCTGAAACAACTTTTTCTAAATCAGATTGCTGTTTAGCATCACAACCCTCAAATACATTGGTTTTATTAGGTTTCTTTTCCTTTACAACCATCAGTAAAAATTGTTTGCATGAATTTATAATTCGTTTCATCTTCCCTGAGTTTATGAGAGTGTAATTATTCTTGAGCTTATGAGCTCTTACAAAGTATTCGATTCCATCTTTAACGAGTAGATACTTGTTCTCAGCTCTGTAGAAAATAGCTTTTCTGTCGTACAAGTAAGGACTTTCTAAAACAATTCCACATATATCGAAAGGAATTATGTCTAACTCAACCTCATCTACAAATGTTGACCCAAAAGAAAACTTGAGTTTGCATTGTCTAGTCACTTGTAGTTGTGCTTTATCACTTAACCATCCTAGTGGGTATGGTTTCTTGTGAGGTGTAGTCAGTAATACCAACTTCTTTACAATTGCTTCAGAAATTAAATTTACTTGTGAGCCACTATCAAACAAAGTATCAATCTTTTGGTGTTTGGAAATAACTCGAATATGGAAAAGCTCACGTCTTTTTCTCTAATTTTCTTCATCAATAGTAGATTGTGCAGAATTACTAGTAGATGCTTCAGAATTCTTACCTTTTATACCCGTGGCTGCAATGGTTGTTTCATCTTCTGAGTCTGACCCCAAATCTTTCTGAATAGCTGCAACAGTCTTCTTCTTCTTGCCCTCGAACTTCTTAGGTCTCAGCTCTTGATGCAGAATCCAACAGTGCTCATCATCATGCCCATCCTTCTTACAGTGAGTGCATGAAGACTTTCTTTTCTGTGCATTATTGGCCTTCCTCACTTTCCATTTCTATTTTCTTTTCTCCTTATTCTTGCTTGCAGTGGGTTGGGATGATCCCCCAACTTCTGGGTTCCCATTCTTTCCTCTAGCTTCTATATGCATAGCTTGAACAGATACCTCATCTATACTAGTGGGATTAAACATGAGGATAGTGTTCCTCATGTAGCTATGTAGACCGCCGATGTACTTCAACAGAGTCTCAGGTGAGTCTAATGATTCCTAGAATCAAAGCTCTCTTCCTAAATTCTTGGATGTAACCTTATACACCTTTCCCTTTCAATTATCAAAGAGTTTGCTAGCTCATCATGGCTTGCTTCATGTAGGCTAGTGCATAGAACTTATTTTTTATTGCAGAAACAAATTCACTCCAGACAGAAAGAGTCTTACCATGTCTCTTCATGTCAGCTTGGGTCCTGCCTTCCCACCAAACCAAGGCAGTGCCTTCAAGGTGTAGGCTAGCCAACTGAACCTTGCTCTTGTCTGAATCGATACTCTGCACTCTGCAATAAACATCAATTTGTCTGATCCAATTTTCCAACTTTTCTACATTCAACTCTCCATCATATATTGGTAAATCAAATTTAACATCTAGTTTAATTAAAGATGTCTTATTTTTATGTTCAGGGCTATTAGGAGGTGTAAGAAATCTTTCTTCTTTCCCCTTTCCTTTTGAGTGGTCATGGAGGAGAGACTCTTCTTCTCCTTTATCTTGTTTGAAGCCTGATGAATCTTCATCTTTATGTTTTCTAAAGTCCTTATAAATTTCCTCTACCATGGACCTTATGGCGAGGAAACTATCTATAAATTGAGGGTCTCGCCCCACAAAATCTTCCTCTAACATTGTCTTCTGAGGATAGACTCTTCCAATTTCAGGATTAGTTTCAACCAACTCTCCTTCTCCTAATTTGAGCTTTGATCTAGTTAGTATTCGACAACTAAATCTAGCAGAAGCTTGTCTAACCTTAACAATCTATAGCTCTGATATCACTTGATCTAAAAATCACTTACGTATGATCTCAATTAATTAATGTCGGTAATGCAGACTCATGCACTAGGATATGCCTATGTTATTTTAAGCAATGGATTGATAAGATTGCAAAATACACAAGCATTGGAAAACAGTAAGAGAAACACAGCAAGTAAATTCAACAAAGAAACACAACAATTTAATAAGGAGTTCACCCAATCCTCTTGGGCTACGTTCCCTGGTCTAGCTTTCAGTGGTGGCCTTTTTTTATTGTGTCTTTAAGCAGATTTTTTACAATTAGGAGCTCAATTTGAGTCTCCAGTAACAGATGATGCTTAGTAGGGTGGTACTTGGATTCCCCAAGCCATTAGAGTACATAGATTCCCCCTTACCAAGTCTCGACCTCAACTGGTCTTAATGGGATGAGTCCAATTTGGTACTTAGTTCCCAACCGATATCCTCACAGGGATTGCTTGAACCTCTCAAGCCTTCTTAGTTCTATCTGCTCGATGTTGCCTTAGCTCTGTAGGTCAACTTGACTTCTCTATTCTTTTCTTCTTGCTTCACTCTCTATTATGTCTCCTCTCTGTTCTCCGTCTATTCGTGGCTTAAAGCCAATCCGTCCCTTGACTGTTCGCTTCCTCTTCTAGCTCTTCGGATCGCCTACCTCTATCCACTGGAATTCCCTGCTTATGTGTCATTGCCACTGTGTAACATTTCACAGAGAGGTTGCCACTTGTCTCCTTATGAACTAGGCGCTAGCTTTATCTCGAACAATCGTTATTTCAGTTATTCTGCGAAATGATTCATCCACCAGCTCATCGGTCATGTTAGACCCCAAATTTTATATGCCTCAGCCTATTCTTCTGTCAAATCCGGTCTCCCATCGGGTGCAATCTCCGCCATTGATCTGGGGCCTCGAGATCCTACGGTCATCGCTTTTATCCCATGGGTGATTTTCTCGACTGTTACCTTGCGATGAAAGCGTTTTTCTCTCTCATCCGCCGGACACGCGTCATTCAGTGTATGGCATTGCTTGGTCCTTTGCCAAACCCGCTTACCACTTGAAGGGCTTGTGATATCTCGTTGGCTTTTGGGTGTGGGAACTGCCTTCTAACGTTTCGGGTATTTCCGCACGGTTTTACTTGTTTTTCACATGACCAGGTGTCGGGGCTTTTCCTTCTTTGAGGTTTTTATCCTGCGATACACGATTGCACTAATTGCGTATCAGAAATGTCCTCTGTTTTTTGATCTGGACTCCCTATTTGCTAGTTTGTGCCACTGCGCAGTCTCCATGGGCCAACAGTCAGCGCTTTGATTGAGGGTCCTCGTTGTTCCATGCTGGCTACAAACTGCCACTGTCCAGAGGTCCTTCCTGATAGCTCATTGTTTACAAGATTTTGAAGTTTGACATAATTTGAAATAGTCATAGAAACTCTGATAATTTTCAAGGATCCAATTCGGATCATATGAAAGTTGGATAAGTATAAAAGCACTTAAAGAGAGCAATTTTGAGGGTCAACACAAACAAGGTGGAGGGAAAAAGAAATATTTAATTTATAATCATGTTGAGAAAGCGATCTAGGTATTTACACTTCTTTATCTTCTACTTATGAAAACAAGAAAAACAATGCTTTAGAGAATATCTAACAAATTAGGTAAAGACATTTTAAAGAACAAAAAATTACATTCTAAAACAGCTAAACAAGTCACTAGAGAACTTTAAGCTTGGGCATCATAAAATATCTAAAACTAGGTTTTATGAATATCATTTAGAAAAACAATATTTCAATGCAAGGAGTCCCTTCATGGAAAATTACCAACAATGTGAAACAAATGATTTTTTTCTAATGAAATATAAATTTCTACAGATTTGAACATACCAAAACTGCCAAACACCTAATCAACTTGGTAAGAGGCTCACATATAGCAGGGGAAGTAGATTCATGTTGATAAATACACACAAAACCTAGGAAATTGGTTGAGATAAAAGAAATCAACATGCATTACTAATTCGTGTACATTAACAATATCAACACCCCACAACTGCTCCTCTGCCCATTTATTCACATTTCTCTTGCTTTCTACTAACAAAACAAAAAAGAGTATTGTCATTTTACAATTATTGTAAACAACCACTATCTCTATGTAATAGCTATGCAATTTAATCAAAGATAAATTCATCATATAAGTAGTTAGAAGATTGGTGGAAATGTTGTATAGAGAATCCTCAAATTTTAGAATTTGTTAAAATCATTATAAAATTAAAACCTCAACCTATCCACAACTTCTACTACAAAACTGCAATAAACTTGGCTATTTGAGACAAGAAGCTAAGAACAATTAATACTACAATATGTAATCTAACCAAAAATAGTTCAAAAAATAAAACACTTCGATAATTACCTAATATTCAAGGAATTCAGGGTTTTGACTACTGAAACTTTAAAACTACAAGATAAAGTAATAATACATCCCTAAAAGAACAAAGAACAATGATAATTTCCATCTTCAAACTACATTGACACTCACATGAATACGAGCAATTGGAATAAGCAATTCAAATTTTATACCAACTAAGTCTATATTTAATGATAACACCAGAGCCCTACTCTAATACGAGTTCAGCAATATTTCATTTTGTAACCTTTTTTCAATGGAAATGAGTATATTTGAACAATGATTTCTCTTTCATATACATATGAATGGAATTATTGCATCTTTTTAACACTACATATGCAAGACTTGAGTAGATTGGTGACATATGTTTAAGTTACACAATCATAATTTAAAACAACTGAGTCCTTGTATATATTTTTCTTTAGTTGATATAAATATATTTAATTAATCACTATGTTTATACAAGTGAAATAATGAGAAATATACCAGCTTTCAAAACATATAATGCAACAATTAGTAAAGAGTGTGTCTCTTTGAACATGTTCCACTTGTCAAACTGACATCCAGGCTTAAACATAATAAATCTCTCTGACCTGATATTGTGTTAACTCCATATTAGAATGTGCATTTCATTTTTTGAACTGAAGGATGACTCAACATAGTAAGTATAATTGATCAACATAATAGTACATAATGACATTTGCAAGATTTGCAGTAAATGTTTTTCTTCAAGTTGCCTAGGAACAATACTTCATGATGCTACTCTCCATTTTACAAGCAATGCTAATAATTAATTTAAATGTGAAAGGTATTATAACCATCCTCTTGTGTTGTTTTTGATATACATATAAATCCATGTAAGCCTGGATTCCTTCAGACGATTGTGGAAATACCGCCTACATCTAGAATTGACAAGCAATAATACTTGTAAATTTCTAATCATGAATAATTGAACATTGAAATTATTACATGCTCCACCAGATTTGAGAAGAAGCACAGGAAGATAGGCTTATAAACACAGAGGAATTAGGCATTATCCTCATTATAGAGAGTCAACATGAGGCAAAGTGTACCTAATCCACTATACATAGTTTGCGAACAACTTCAAATCACTTAATGTACATCTAACATTTTTTGAACAACACTCTTGATTTTAAGAGAAAAATTTCGGCGTAAATCACATGGTAATACATTTGTCGACTCGTTTCAAACCAACGAGTGTGGTTCATGGTCAGACAAGTTGAAGAATCAGATCATGGCTACATAATTAAATAGGGAGAGCAGATCTTCCAATGGTTAGAAAAGCGGCTATAATAGATCATACTGGAAAAAACGGCTAAAATTTTGACCAAGAAATGGCTAGACTTGACTATTCAAATTGATTAATTATACTATTATTATGCTAAAAAATATTATTTTAATACCTAGATATTACTGGGGAATATTTATAAAATTGATAGAAATGATCACTGAAAATAATGGAACTAGGGAAATTAACAGTTATTAATCAAAGGATTTGATATTAATTAAAATAATAATTCATAAAATATTATTATTATAATAAGGTTAATTTATTATTAATGGCAAGTGTAACTACATCAATAAATTTAATTGAAATGTTATTTGATGGGTAAGAGTATTAATAGATCTAGGGATATTAGCAATTGTAAGTATTAATATTAACAAAATAATATTAAATTATTGTATACATATATACTCGATTAGTCAGGTAATAATAGATACCGTTATATTCTTGTTGAATAGAAACATTCTAATAATAAGTGGTAGGGTAATAACAGTTCTAGGATAGTAATAATAAGGATTTATTGTATTATTATTATTATTATTAACATATAGTGTTATAATAATAGTATTATTTTTCAAGGTAACTAAATTATGGATTTATTGGTAAAGTTGTCTAATTTAGCTATATGAATATAGATAGTTAGGAAAATGATTGTCACTCAAAAATAAGAAATCAAGGGAGATTCCTAAAGAGGATCAAAGGATTAAGGCTAAAGAGAGCAAGTTAAGAACATATTTATATAAGAAAATTATAACCAACTATAAATAGAGGAAGGGGAGGAAGGGGAAGGAACGATTAGGAAGAGAGGGTCGGACTCCAGCAACTGCTGATCTACGAAATCAAGGCAGATTCCTAAAGAGGATCAAAGGATTAAGGCTAAAGAGAGCAGGTTAAGAACATATTTATATAAGAAAATTATAACCAACTATAAATAGAGGGAGGGGGGGAAGGAATGATTAGGAAGAGAGGACCGGAATCCAGCAACTGATGAACCACACTCTTTGGTTTGAGACACGTCGAAAAATGTATTACCATGTGATTTACGCCGAAAATTTTGTCTTAAACTCGATATGGATTACAGAATCCTCAATTCAACTATTGAATCCCTACACGGAAAAGACACTCTTGATTCTTAACAAAACCACATGTAAAGATTTAGACTTTCTACCAACCTCAGAATCAAATCCAATAAACTTGATACCCTTACTAGGGTAGATATTTTCATGTCTGAAGTGGCAAATTCCTATACTTCAAATATTGGAAAGAGACAAGACAGAAAAAATATCACATAAACAAGATTTCTAGGAGCAGATGACATCATTTTTTGTATAAAAATGATGCAAAGAATGGAATAAAGGAAAAGAAATCTCTTAATTTCAACAAATGACAAAATCAATTAATAAAACTCAAAAAAGGTACATTAGAAAATAGCAACAATGCAAGAATGCCAAGGCATCTCCTGAGAACCATGAGAAAAGAATCTAGGCTAGTAAAAAAGAAAAAAACAAAGGGAAAAAACTGTAGACAATACATAGTACACTACAGCTTTTGAAATATAGTATCTTAAAGTGCATGAAAATAGGGCAGAAAATGATCCAGATTTAAACAGGAACGCAATAAAATACAGAGATAACCATATACACAAAGATGCAGCGAAAATAATACTTCATTTCATTAATGGAAAATACTGAAATATGCTTACAACCAGAAATAGAAATAAACCAGCTAGGGCGATGGTAGCTATCTCTGAGAAGAGATGTGTGGCTACATGCCTCTGAACTGACTTACAATGAGGCTCGAAGGCCTATTTATTGTTGAGAAACAAGGAAAAACCCTTAACATTCCAAAACCTAACCCTAGAAGATGAAACGCCAAACTGTGGGCCCCGTTTGGGGGTAAGTTGGTACATCAACTTCCCGGGGTCGCGAATTGGTCGTCTTATCTCCGTTTGACGCGCATGCTAGCCCGTTGGAAAGATCTCTCC